>JANAVB010015167.1:0-67565 GCA_029216955.1 Iris pallida | reverse complement strand
CTTGGACTTCTGTTGCTTGAACGAAGGACCGTCACTTTAGATAGTGGAGCCTCCTTCTTGTGATGAGAAGCCACCTGCTTCCCCTTGAACTCTCTTGTCTGCACCAAGTTGGCCTTAGCCAGTTGTTTGGACGAGAGTCCATCTTCTGTTGAGATCGCATTTCGTCCTCAACGTGGATCTCTTGTAGAAGATCTTTCAAGCTAATGTCCAGCTTCTTCCGATGCATTATAGCATAGAAGTTGCTCCAACCAGCAGGAAGTTTCGAGACTATCCCTCCAACGACAAACTTGTCGACGAGGGGCATCTTCTCGTCACCTAACTTCTGGCGCAACTTCAGGAATTCCTTTACTTGAGGTAGCATCGCCATCTCGTCTTCGAAGAGCCACTTGTGGTACTTCTCGACGATGAAGAGTTTGGAACTGTTCTCATCATCTTCATATAGCTTACCCAAAGAATCCCAGATCTCTTTGGCATTCTTCTTCTTGGAATATAACTCAGCCAGAGAGTCTTCCATAGAATTAGAATCAGCAGTTTACATATGCTGTTTTCTTTCTTCCATTTGCTCTGCTTGACGGGTGCAGCAGCAGTAGCATCGGCAGTTCCTCCTTCTAGAATCGTCGGTTCATCCTTAATCAACATGGTCTACGTCCACGAGTTGAAGATTAAGGGTGACCTTCCTCTTCCAGATTTGGAAATGTTCTCCGTCGAATTTCTCCAACTTGTTAAAGCTGGTATCGATGAGAGAAGTACCAGAGTTTTCCATCTACAAGGATCTTGCTTTGAGATTGTTAGTCCCGGGGCTTGATCAAAGATGGTAGACTCGATGTCGAGATCAGAGGTTCAACAAACGTTCACCTTCTGATTATTCTCGAGATCCAAGAGGAACACTATAATATAAATCTGATTACAAAAGCAACAATAATCAGAAAGGAAATCTCATGTTCTTCCTCGCAATCGCAGTTGCTGACGGACAGAACTGAGTTCAGAAAATAAATCTTACGTTCTTCCTTGCAATCGCAGTTGCAGACGGACAGAACTGAGTTACAACTCAGATGAAGGAGAAAAAGAAGAAAGAAAAGAAGAAGAGGAAAGGTTCTTGATGGGGTGATTAAGATCACCGTTGCTCAAAGCAAGATTCGCCCAACACGATCTGCTCCCAGGAACCAACAAGTTCACGAAGACTTCTGGAACGCTCGTAAGTCAATATTTGAGACTTGAACGGGCTTCCTGGACTTTACAGACTCCTTTAACTCTCTTCTTGGTGCATCTTTCAAAGGAGGCCAAGGGGCTCTATTTATAGAGTGGAGTTGAGGCTTCACCTCTTCTCCTATCCGATGTGGGACTAAAATACCAATACTCAAAAATAGAGTTTGATATTTTAGATCATCCCACAATCAACATAGAAGTGTGCTAGTCCACGCCTACCCCCCCCCCCCCCCAACACTCCCGTGCATGCACGAGACATCCTGGAGTCCATGTCCGAGTCCGAGCCCGCACAACAAAAATCAACTTGCATCCTTGTTGGATTTAATCCTTTTTTCTTCTAGGAAAAACTCCCACATGGCACAAACTTGTGCCCTACTACACCTCATGTGCACACCTCAACACAAGCAATGCATTATATTGAGATACTCTCCATTTGGTGTAGCCGATGTGGGACTATCTTTTCTAGTCCAAAGGCAAAAAAAACACCAACAAATGATCACCGTTGCTTAAAGCTTAATTCGCCCCACACGAATAGCTTCCAGGAACCAGCAAGTTCGTCGGAGAACTTTGGAACACTCTGCTCTTCTGACTCCTCGGATGGCAGCAGACTCCTACGACGCTAAGTAATGCTGGTGGACGCTACTCTTCTCTCAAAGTTTGTGGAAATTCGTAATTCTGAACTCTGTACTTGTGTTAAAAAACACTTCTGTACTCTATGTTCTATTACTTGTTCTTCTACTATGAAAAAGAAGAGAGCCTTATATAAGCCCGCGCAGTAACTGCCCAGTTAGCAGAACGTTTGGGACGTAAAAAAAACCGTCCCGAACGTGCTGTAACCGCTCAAATCGTATATAGACACGATATGAGTCAACTTGCGCCACCCGCGCAACTAACACACTACGCGCACACCACCACTTGCGCCACACGCACCGCGCGCAACCTGCGCAAGCCGCACACTGCGCTACTCATGCAACGTGCACCACTTGCGCACTCTAACGTGCTAAGTGCAAAGTGCACCAACAAAACGCCACATTACGCCTCATGAGCCAGAGTCGCTAAGCCCCGTAGCTCCAATGGAAATAAATTTTTCAAGAGCAAAAAGCATAAATGCTTCATTGTTGATTTAGCCTTTTTTTTCCATTAGAAAAATACCCCCACATGGCACACCCATGTGCACCTTCACACCACATGTGCATCTTTAAAAGAGCATAGCTAATATATAGAGATACAACTCATTTGGCCTAGCCGATGTGGGACTGAAATTCCTAAACAAAAGGCCAAACTCCAACACATCAATCTTTGTAGTAGGTCTTATCTTCCTTTTAATATAAAGAGCTTTAAGCATACACCTGAACACATTTTAAGTAGCCCGCTGTAGATAAAAGAGGCTGTTTAATTCCTTCTATATCATCCCAAATTTGCTTCTCACTAATTCCAGCACCAGATGAATCAGTGTGCAACGAAAGCTTTGAAGCAAAGTTAACAGCACCATCAATGCTTAATACATCAAAGTCACATTAATATTTGAAATTACATCTTGGAATAAGCCAGAAGAGCCAGCTGACTGGAGCGAAAGGCCAGCTTCACCACGCATCTTAGCATAAGCCACGCATCTTAGCATAAGTTCTCGAAAGCTCGGAATAAGGAAGAAGTGATTCCTTAGTAGGAAATGCAGGACCAGAGCAGGATAACAAATCTAACCACCACTGCCTAATACGTTCCAAGAGACCAAGCACAGTTCCATCAGGTTCCCTGCTTCTAAGCTCTTTAAACCAAGCAACAACAACCATGGAAGCAACCTGGAAGAACGTCATTTTTATGCAAAAACAGATGGAGGATGGAAAAACAAATTGGTATAGGAAGCAACAAATTGAATTTGGCTAGGTAAAAGAGACTTAGACAAGCTTTTTACCTGTCTCTGGATTCCTGATAGTGATTGTAAGGTCATTCCATAATGAATCAATGACAACTTGTACAGAAGACTTTGGCAACTTAGAGGCAAAAATGCCTACTGCTTCTGCTGTAACAACTCGTGTTTGATTAACCGGATTATCGGTATCTCCACCAACAATTATCTTTGTACTAGCTGCAGAAACATCAGAGTTCTTTTCCCGTAAAACACTTTCGCTTGCAGGATCAGATGTAAAAAATTCTATCGTATTGACTTTCAAGCTTTACAGCTTTCATTTTAGCAGCAGCTCTATAATGACTCTTGCGAGAACGTGCTACCAGTCAAAACATTTTTGTTGCAAATGGGGAGCCATATGGAGTAGTTGCTAGTTGTATCCACGAATTAAAATATGACAGTGCAGCGCTTCTAAATCCTGCACTGGACTCTGAAATCATATTCTTTTATCAAAATACAGACATCAGAAAAGTTAACATGCTATCAAATCTAACCAGATTTCGGGCACAAAGCATGGTACAAATTGCCAACAGAATTTAGTGCAAGACTTTACATGATTATCTTACATAAATAGTAAATCTTTGGATGGCTAAGCAAAAAGGGAGATTCCGCACAACAGTTTATAGTGTAAAGCTTTAAGGTGATAAGATTGCACAAAAAGAATATCAATTTGATGTATAAAAGGCATATTTTGAGGGTAAATTACATAACAATATAATAATATCAAATTGAGTTCAAGGCTAAACAGATAAGATTTTATATACAAAATATCCTGCTTAGAAAGGTTATATGTGATAGCTTTCTTCACCTATTTATCTGCGATTCATACTCTGTTGAGAGTAAATAAGGGACTTTAGTCCCACATCGGTTAGATGTAATGAAGAGGGGTTGGACCCTCTATAAGTAGTAGGCAGTAGCCCTCAATAAAATTATCTGAGATATTTCACTCATTTCAACTTGGTATCAGAGCCAGGTAACCCTAGCCGCCCCCCCCCCCCCCCCTCTCCTCTCTCTCTCTCTCTCTCCGGAGAAACCCTAGCTAGCCGCCACCGCCTCCCATTCCCAAACCCTAACCCTAGCTAACCCTAGCCGTCACCACAGCCCCCGCCTCTCCCCCCGCTGCCCTCTCCCTGCTCCCTGTCGCCGACCCCCGCCGACAAACCCCCTGCAACCACCCCCCCCGACCACCTCTGCACCCACCCCCCCGCCTCTGCTCCTTGTCGCCGACCCCCCCGACAACCCCCCTGCAACCACCCCCCGCCGACCCTCCCTGCAACCACCCCCCGCCGACCCAACCCCTGTCAACCCCAACGCCCACCCCCCGCCGACCCGACCCCCCTGCAACCACCCCCCCGCCGACCCTCCCTGCAACCACCCCCCCCCCCCCCCCCCCCCCCCGCCGCCAACCCCAACGCCCCCCCCCTACACAGGAGCCCTTTTTAGGGTTTTTCTGCTGTTTTGTTAAAAAAAAAAAAAACAAAAACAAAAACAAAAAAACAAACAAAAAAAAACAGAAAAAAACAGATTTCCTTCTCTTTAGAATCTCTGTTGTTGCCTTCGAGAATCAGTACCTTCTTTTTAGAAGCTCTGCTACGAATACGAAATCTCTTTAGATCTTCGTATCTCAGAAACGTTGTCTTTACAATCGTTTCTGCACGGCTGGTATACCTCTGGTTTGTCTCATGCAAGGAGGCACAACTACGTTGGTTATCCTTAAGCCGTCCGAACGCGTTATCATGACGCGGTTCTAGTTGGTCGTATAAACTACGACATATCAGTGAGGGATCTCGTTTTGTTGTTTCCCCCCGGTAGCTGACTTAGACGAAGACGACTCGAAAGAAGAAGACTCCGGAAACAACAACACCTCACTGATTGCAGTTGCAGAAGTCATGGACTCCATCTATGAGAAGTTGACAGCAGAAGAAATGAAGGCCCTGGTCGAGGATCTCCTGACCAAGAGATTACCGGAGGCGACCCCACGCGTGACCCATACTGATGTGGATCCGTCACCGTACAAAATGGGGAAGTTGGACAAGCTGGAGACGAAGTTGGAAGGCACGACCAACTACTTGAAATGGTCGCGGCGGGCGATGCAGACGCTGAAGGGACGTGGCTTGGTTGGTTATGTAGATGGCACCACCAAGGCCCCTGTCGATCACTCCTCGAAGGAGTTTGCTGTATAGGACATTGTCAACAATGTCGTGGCTGGTTGGTTGACAGCCTCTTTGACCGACCAAATGTCGGGTAACGTTGAAGCAATGGAGGGAGCTGCTGATATCTGGAGGACGTTGAAAGACATGTACTCCGGTTCGGGTAACCCCATGCGAGTCTTCCAACTGCAGGATGAGCTCGATAGGGTATTCCAAGACGATCGTACTATCTCTGAGTACGCTGCCTTGTTGAAGAAGTACTGGTCTGCTCTTGACCATTATGATCCTCTTGGCATGGAGGATGCTCAGGTCGAACCGACTTTTGCAAAATATTTCCAGAAATTTCTGGATTATATCTCGCGGCAACGGATGATGAAGTTTTTGAAGGGGCTCAACCCAGCGTTTGAGCAACGGCGGAATGTACTTCTCGCACAACCGACGCTGCCGACATTAGAAGACGCCATAGCTGCCATGGCACAAGAAGAAGCACGGTTGAAGCTGATGCCTACCAAGGGTCTCTCCCAGGGGGAGCAGGCCGGAGTTGACACATCTGCTCTTGCCACTTTCACACAGCCTCCTTCTACGGGAGGCGTTTGCCACAACTGTGGTGACACAGGACATTACATCCGCTTTTGCCCAAAACCGACACGGACTCCCTCGAATGGTCGGGGTCGTGGACGACGAGGTGGTCGAGGCAGCTACGGTGGTGGAAGGGGCACTTACTCTGGAGGCAATAAGGCGCATCTGGCGGATGAAGGTGGGGACAATCAGCTGGCGAACATCACTCCATTTGAGAGGAAAGTTCTCGAGAAGATGCGCGGCTCAAAGCTTGATTCTGGTGAAAGACAGGTCATTCCTGGGGCGCCGTCCGCTACAGGAGATTACTGCACTTACTTCTCCCAAACCAGTGCCAGTTTACCTCCGCGTGCTCTTGCATCTGTCTCTCAGCCAGCTTGGATTATGGACTCTGGGACATCTTGCCATGTCACGGGGTCCCGAGGAGAGTTCCGGGAATACTCTACTCTAACGCCGCCAGAAAGCATTCAGACTGCTGATGGTACCTACAGGCCGGTTACGGGTAAAGGCACTGTTAATTACACTCATTCCATCACTCTATCTAATATCTTACATGCTCCTTCCTTTCCTGTCAATCTTATTTCAATTAGCGCCATTATCCTTGATCTAAACTGTATTGTTTCCATTGATATTCCTAAGGTAACTTTTCAGGAGAAGGGAACGGGAAGACGACTTGGCACAGGGCACGGCACAGTACTGGACCTCTGCTGTCTTCTTCTGTAAGCTTGGAGCTCCTTTTCCCTTGTCTGCTTCTCCCCCTGTAATGTATGTATTGTCTTCTTCGTCCTCCGTATCAGTACTGTGCCGTGCCCTGTGCCAAGTCGTCTCCCCGTTCCCTTCTCCTGAAAAGTTACCTTAGGAATATCAAAGAAACAATACAGTTTAGATCAAGGATAATGGCACATGGCATAAGGGTCTATGGTACTTGGACAGGAACGGTCTGGATAGAGCACTGGCATCTTTGGTTGCAGACGCCCAACCGGAAGTCCGAAGTCGAAGTGTCGAAGCCGAGCTACTCCTCCAACATCGGCGTGTAGGACATTCTTCTTTTCCCGTTATTAGTCGATTGTATCCGTCCTTATATCAAAAAGCAAATAAAGAGTTGTTAGTTTGTGATGCTTGTGAGTTGGGAAAACATACCAGAAGCTCCTATGTGAGTTCTGGGCATCGATGTTCTGCTGCTTTTGATATAATTCATTCCGATGTGTGGGGCCCTTGTCCTACCAACGGTGTTAACGGTTATAGATGGTTTGTTACTTTTATTGATTGCTCTACCCGCGTAACATGGATCTACCTGCTGAAGAATAAAAGTGATATTTTCGAGGCATTTCTAAGCTTCCATCAACGGGTGAGGGCACAGTATAATGCTCGTGTTAAGTGTTTCCGGTCGGATAATGGGACGGAATATACCCATAAGAGGTTTGCTGCGTATTTATCCTCTCATGGTATACTGCATCAAACCTCTTGTGCTTATACACCGGCTCAAAATGGTGTTGCCGAACGAAAGAATAGGCACCTGCTGGAGGTGGCTCGGACAATGATGCTGGCTATGAATGTCCCTAAATTTTTGTGGGGGCAGGCTGTCTTGACAGCCTCTTATCTCATCAACAGGATGCCCTCTCAATTACTGGACTGGAAGACGCCTTTGGAGATGCTCACGGGGACAACTGCGTACACCATTCCTCCGAAAGTCTTTGGTTGCGTATGCTTCGTCCACGATAACCGGCCTGGTGTTGGTAAGCTGGATCCTCGAGCAGTTAAGTGTGTCTTTGTTGGGTACACCGGGACACAGAAGGGTTACGTTTGCTGGAGCCCGGTTGAACGGAAGCTGTTTGTAAGCATGGACGTTACATTCAGAGAGCTGGAACCTTATTATGGTTCGGACGAAGGTTCTGCGTTTGGGAACACGCCTCCCACAGAGGGTGTTAGACGTGAGGGGGAGGTAGTACACCCAAACGTAGTTGTCGGATCGGTACCTTGTCCTGTCGTGACAAACTGGAAGAAAGGGGAGAAAGCATCGATGATACTGATACGGAGGACGAAGAAGACAATACATACATTACGCAGGGGGAGAAGCAGACAAGGGAAAAGGAGCTCCAAGTTTACAGAAGAAGACAGCAGAGGTCCAGTACTGTGCCGTGCCCTGTGCCAAATGTGCCAAGTCCTTCGTCTACTCCTGCCCCAACTCCTGAAGATGTTACTTCCGTACCGGATCATTCGGATTCGGAAGCGGGTCTCTCCGACTCGGATGGTATGCTTTCCCCTCCACCTATTGCTCCCTTAAGGAGGTCTTCTCGCATTAATGCGGGAAAGGCTCCTATTCGTTATCAAGATTATGAACATAATCGCCAACTACTTGTCTTATTCTAATATCTCTCCGACTTATCAAGCCTTCCCCACTTCATTAGAGTCCACTTCTTTACCTAAGAATTGGCAGGAAGCAAAGAAGAACCCAAGATGGAAAGCTGCAATGATGGAAGAACTTGGGGCACTAGAGAAAAATAAGACATGGGAGCTGGTGCCATTACCTGAAGGGAAGAAAGCTGTGGGATGCAAATGGGTGTACACAGTGAAGGAGACACCAGAAGGAAAAGTTGAGCGGTACAAGGCGAGACTGGTTGCAAAAGGCTATACCCAGACGTATGGCATCGACTATGATGAGACTTTTGCCCCAGTAGCGAAGATGAGTACCGTAAGAACGCTGGTCTCCATTGCAGCAAACTATGGGTGGAAGCTACATCAGTTAGACGTAAAGAACGCATTTCTTCATGGAGACCTACAAGAAGAAGTATACATGGAGACTCCTCCGGGGGCTACTCTGTGTCAGATTCAGGTAAAGGAACGTCACATGGAAAAGTGTGCAAACTGAAGAAGTCGCTGTACGGGCTGAAGCAATCTCCTCGAGCCTGGTTTGACAGATTCAGAAGGGCTGTTACTGGCATGGGGTACCATCAGACAAATGCAGATCATACTGTCTTTCTCCAGCATGCAAGGGGCCACATTACTATACTTGCTGTATATGTATGATATAGTGATCACAGGTGATGATGCTGATGAGATCACTAAGCTGAAGTCGAAACTCGCTAAGGAGTTTGAGGTGAAGGACTTAGGACAGATGAGATACTTTTTAGGTATCGAGGTGTGTGATGGTGAACAAGGAATTGTTCTCTCACAAAGGAAATATGCACTAGATCTGCTGAAGGAGACAGAAATGCTGGAATGCCGAGCAGCAGTCACTCCAATTGACCAAAAGTGCAAGATGGGAGCAGAAGCAGGAGAGCCTGTTGATCGCGAAAGATATCAAAGGCTAGTAGGCAGACTGATTTATCTAGGGCATACTCGCCCTGATATCTCATTTGCAGTAAGTGTTGTAAGCCGCTATATGCATGATCCAAGAACGGGTCATATGGATGCAGTATTTCAGATCCTAAGATATCTGAAAGGGACGCCGGAAAAAGGACTGTGGTTCAAGAAGAATGGATGCACAAATGTTGAGGGATACTGCGATGCAGACTGGGCAAGCTGCATAGACGACAGAAGGTCTACCACAGGGTACTGTGTTTTTGTAGGAGGAAACCTAGTTTCATGGAGAAGCAAGAAACAGTCAGTGGTAGCACGGTCGACAGCTGAAGCAGAATACAGAGCAATGGCTCTAGGAGTATCAGAAATGCTATGGGTAAAGGCGCTGCTGACAGAGTTGAAGCTAGACAAGGGGACACCATTGCACCTTCTGAGCGATAGTCAAGCTGCGATAAGTATAGCGAACAATCCGGTTCAGCACGACAGAACGAAGCACATCGAGATCGATCGATTCTTCATCAAAGAAAAGCTGGAACAAGGGATACTGAAGATTGACTATGTTCGCTCAGAAGAACAAGTGGCAGACTGTCTGACTAAGGGTCTTAGTTCATTGAGTCTGTCAAAGCTATGTAACAAGATGGGGATGATTAATATCTATCGCCCATCTTGAGGGGGAGTGTTGAGAGTAAATAAGGGCTTTAGTCCCACATCGGTTAGATGTAATATGAAGAGGGTTGGACCCTCTATAAGTAGTAGGCAGTAGCCCTCAATAAAATTATCTGAGATATTTCACTCATTTCAACTTACTCAAAGGATAACTCAAAACGTATTTATGACAGACATTACATTATCAATCTTGAGCTTGTGGAGAGATTTAGTGTCAATGTATAAGATGTGTAACTAAATAGACCGGATAAGCTTTTTGTACTTTTCTTTCTTCAGGACGCCTTAAAAGTCATAGATTAATGGGTTCTCCTCTTGAGATCAAGGCTGGAGACCACTTATGAGATGTGGAAATGTGGCTTAACAGCACCTATCCACAAAATTAGCTTAGGACATGGAAAAAACAAGTGTCCAAAGAAACACCAATCACATCTTGCCACATTGGCAAGACCGTGACGACATTCAGCTTTAAGCCCAGATTAAGATAAGTAAGAACCTACTGAGACAAAAAGCATTCATGTAGTGCCCTCATTCCATTTTATGATTTTATAATAAAATACAGACCACTTGGAAACAATTATTGAGAGAAGCAGTGGTGAAAAAGAGTGGCACAGAAGTAGTTAAACAACAAAAGAAGACCTTTTTACTAGGTATTACAGAAAATGGCCACAAACCAAGTTGCGGTAATAATTAGAGAGAAGTCCAAAATCATTGAATACTTGTCAGTAACCAAATAACCTGAAGCAGGAACCTCCACACCCTTTCTGAAGACTGAAGAATGTCATCGCTTGACTCCAATAGCAGATTCTGGAAAACAATCCGCAGAGCATCACCTAGAACAGAAGCAGCCCAAAATATAGTGGCCATTGTCTCAGAAGAGACTCTTCTATATCCAACTTCAAGAAGTCTCTCCTGCAAAAATTTAGATTGCAAGTTTAATGAAGCACTTATTTACATACTAGGAAACAAGACTTCTTCACAGGTAAAATTTTATATGATTTTGCAAAAAAGTAACTAATCAACAAGGTAGAATGGTATAAACATCAAATATTAACCTCCAGTATGTACTTAAATAGCCTTGCTAATGGAAGTACTGGTGGAGATCATAATAAAGATTTCATAGAAAGAATATTGTTAATACTAGCTTAAGGATAAGAATCAAATGTCAATATAAGAGCTAGTTTGCAATAAACCTTATGTCATAACTATAGAAGAAACCGATAAGCATATAAGAAAGGAATGTTTACCAGTGTGCGTATGGCAGAATGACGAACAGATGTAATGCTGTGTCTCATGCATGGCCACAATGAAGGTGTTAAAGTAGACAATATATATATGGATTGTCCTCGTCTTTAATCCCATCTCTAGATTCCTCAGGTAGGAATATTTTGTTGAGGACTAATTCCTGTTTCTCCGAAGATGTCAAGATGTCAACGTCTCCAGAATCTTTGGGACCATCTCTGGCTGAGAACATATTTCAGCTAGCAAGTTCATAACGCTGCAGCCAAAAGACAACTTAGAAAGGAAGCAACACAGCTTAGGAAATAACTCTACGAAATGGATGCAATCATATAACAACCAAAGAAGACAAAACAGGAGAATATTCAAAATATTAAATTAATAAATTAAAATCAATAAAGTAAATAGGTCAAAGAATATACTAAGATAATGCCACAATCATAAAAGTGCAAATGGTGGAGAATGTATGCTTTAGTTAGGTGACTAAGACTTTAAGAAAACTTTAATCATGATTTAAATTTAAAAGACATGCAAAATATCAGAGTAATATCAGGTTACATCACTTAAGAAAGCTATAATGAAAGAAGTTTGGTAGAAGCCTCCAGGCTGTTCCACAATAAGCTACAAAAAGGAAAAAAAAAGAAGAAATAGCCATAATCAAATAAAAAATATCATAAAACTTGCATATAAAAGTTGCTAATTAAGACCAGTAACCAAATAGAGATGATGTTGAGAGTAAATAAGGGACTTTAGTCCCACATCGGTTAGATGTAATATGAAGAGGGGTTGGACCCTCTATAAGTAGTAGGCAGTAGCCCTCAATAAATCTATCTGAGATATTAGACTCATTTCAACTTGGTATCAGAGCCATATCTCTCTCTCTCTCCCCTCTCCACAAACAAAAAAAATATTCTCCCACCTTCTCCAGGCCGCCGACCCCCCCTCCGACCTACGCCACCTCCAAGCCGCCGACTCCCCCCCACTCCCCCCCCCACTCTCTGCCGCCCCCAGCCCTCCCCTGCCGTCGCCCCCCCCCCCCAGCAGCCCCCCTCTCCGCCCGTAGCCCTCCCCTGCCGCCGCCCCCCTCTCCGCCCGCAGCCCAGCAGCCCCCACAGCAGCACACCGCCCTCCGCCCCCCCCCCCCTCCTTCTCCAGCGCCGCCCCCCCCTCCACAGCGCCTCCCCCAACCCTCCACAGCGACGCCCCCCCCCCTCTCCACAGCGCCCTTTTTAGGGTTTCCAGATCCCCTTTCCTACTACAGCACCTCTTTTTAGGGTTTCCGCTGTTCTAAAAAAAAAAACAAAAAAAACAAAAAAAACAAAAAAAAAACAACAAAAAAATAAAAAATAAAATAAAATAAAATAAAAACAGAGTTCCTTCTCTTTAGAAGATCTCTGTAGTTGCCTTCGAGAATTAGTACCTTCTTTTTAGAAGCTCTACTACGAATACGAAATCTCTTTAGATCTTCGTATCTCAGAACGTTGTCTTTACAATCGTTTCTGCACGGCTGGTATACCTCTGGTTTGTCTCATGCAAGGAGGCACAACTACGTTGGTTATCCTTGAGCCGTCCGAACGCGTTATCATGACGCGGTTCTAGTTGGTCGTATAAACTACGACATATCAGTGAGGGATCTCGTTTTGTTGTTTCCCCCCGGTAGCTGACTTAGACGAAGACGACTCGAAAGAAGAAGACTCCGGAAACAACAACACCTCACTGATTGCAGTTGCAGAAGTCATGGACTCCATCTATGAGAAGTTAACAGCCGAAGAAATGAAGGCCCTGGTCGAGGATCTCCTGACCAAGAGATTACCGGAGGCGACCCCCGCGTGACCCGTACTGATGTGGATCCGTCACCGTACAAAATAGGGAACTTGGACAAGCTGGAGACGAAGTTGGAAGGCACGACCAACTACTTGAAATGGTCGCGGCAGGCAATGCGGACGCTGAAGGGACGTGGCTTGGTTGGTTATGTAGATGGCACCACCAAGGCCCCTGTCGATCACTCCTCGAAGGAGTTTGCTGTATGGGACATTGTCAACAATGTCGTGGCTGGTTGGTTGACAGCCTCTTTGACCGACCAAGTGTCGGGTAACGTTGAAGCAATGGAGGGAGCTGCTGATATCTGGAGGACGTTGAAAGACATGTACTCCGGTTCGGGTAACCCCATGCGAGTCTTCCAACTGCAGGATGAGCTCGATAGGGTATTCCAAGACGATCGTACTATCTCTGAGTACGCTGCCTTGTTGAAGAAGTACTGGTCTGATCTTGACCATTATGATCCTCTTGGCATGGAGGATGCTCAGGTTGAACCAACTTTTGCAAAATATTTCCAGAAATTTCTGGATTATATTTCGCGGCAACGGATGATGAAGTTTTTGAAGGGGCTCAACCCAGCGTTTGAACAACGGCGGAATGTCCTTCTGGCCCAACCGACGCTGCCGACTTTAGAAGACGCCATAGCTGCCATGGCACAAGAAGAAGCACGGTTGAAGCTGATGCCTACCAAGGGTCTCTCCCAGGGGGAGCAGGCCGGAGTTGACACTTCTGCTCTTGTCACTTTCATACAGCCTCCTTCTACGGGAGGCGTTTGCCACAACTGTGGTGACACAGGACATTACATCCGCTTTTGCCCAAAACCGACACGGACTCCCTCGAATGGTCGGGGTCGTGGTCGCGGTGGACGACGAGGTGGTCGAGGCAGCTACGGTGGTGGAAGGGGCACTTACTCTGGAGGCAATAAGGCGCATCTGGCGGATGAAGGTGGGGACAATCAGCTGGCGGACATCACTCCTTTTGAGAGGGAAGTTCTCGAGAAGATGCGCGGCTCAAAGCTTGGTTCTGGTGAAAGATAAGTCATTCCTGGGGCGCCGTCCGCTACAGGAGATTACTGCACTTACTTCTCCCAAACCAGTGCCGGTATACCTCCGCGTGCTCTTGCATCTGCCTCTCAGCCAGCTTGGATTATGGACTCTGGGGCATCTTGCCATGTTACGGGGTCCCGCGGAGAGTTCCGGGAATACTCTACTCTAACGCCGCCAGAAAGCATTCAGACTGCTGATGGTACCTACAGGCCGGTTACGGGTAAAGGCACTGTTGATTGCACTCCTTCCATCACTCTATCTAATGTCTTACATGCTCCTTCCTTTCCTGTCAATCTTATTTCCATTAGCGCCATTATCCTTGATCTAAACTGTATTGTTTCCTTTGATATTCCTAAGGTAACTTTTCAGGAGAAGGGAACGGGGAGACGCCTAGGCACTGGCACATGGCATAAGGGTCTATGGTACTTGGACAGGAACGATCTGGATAGAGCACTGGCATCTTTGGTTGCAGACGCCCAACCGGAAGTCCGAAGTCGAAGTGTCGAAGCCGAGCTACTCCTCCAACATCGGCGTGTAGGACATTCTTCTTTTTCCGTTATTAGTCGATTGTATCCGTCCTTATATCAAAAAGCAAATAAAGAGTTGTTAGTTTGTGATGCTTGTGAGTTGGGAAAACATACCAGAAGCTCCTATGTGAGTTCTGGGCATCGATGTTCTGCTGCTTTTGATATGATTCATTTCGATGTGTGGGACCCTTGTCCTACCAACGGTGTTAACGGTTATAGATGGTTTGTTACTTTTATTGATTGCTCTACCTGCGTAACGTGGGTCTACCTGCTGAAGAATAAAAGTGATATTTTCGAGGCATTTCTAAGCTTCCATCAACGGGTGAGGACACAGTATAATGCTCGTGTTAAGTGTTTCCTGTCGGATAATGGGACGGAATATACCCATAAGAGGTTTGCTGCGTATTTATCCTCTCATGGTATACTGCATCAAACCTCTTGTGCTTATACACCGGCTCAAAATGGTATTGCCGAACGAAAGAATAGGCACCTGCTGGAGGTGGCTCGGACAATGATGCTGGCTATGAATGTCCCTAAATTTTTGTGGGGGCAGGCTGTCTTGACAGCCTCTTATCTCATCAACAGGATGCCCTCTCAATTACTGGACTGGAAGACGCCTTTGGAGATGCTCACGGGGACAACTGTACACCGTTCCTCCGAAAGTATTTGGTTGCGTATGCTTCGTCCACGATAACCGGCCTGGTGTTGGTAAGCTGGATCCTCGAGCGGTTAAGTGTGTCTTTGTTGGGTACACCGGGACACAGAAGGGTTACGTATGCTGGAGCCCGGTTGAACGGAAGCTGTTTGTAAGCATGGACGTTACATTCAGAGAGCTGGAACCTTATTATGGTTCGGACGAAGGTTCTACGTTTGGGAACACGCCTCCCACAGAGTGTGTTAGACGTGAGGGGGAGGTAGTACGCCCAAACGTAGTTGTCGGATCGGTACCTTGTCCTGTCGTGACAAACTGGAAGAAAGGAGGAGAAAGCATCGATGATACTGATACGGAGGACGAAGAAGACAATACGTACATTACGCAGGGGGAGAAGCAGACAAGGGAAAAGGAGCTCCAAGTTTACATAAGAAGACAGCAGAGGTCCAGTACTGTGCCGTGCCCTGTGCCAAATGTGCCAAGTCCTTCGTCTACTCCTGTCCCAACTCCTGAAGATGTTACTTCCGTACCGGATCATTCGGATTCGGAAGCGGGTCTCTCCGACTCGGATGGTCTTTTCCCCTCCACCTATTGCTCCCTTAAGGAGGTCTTCTCGCATTAATGCGGGAAAGGCTCCTATTCGTTATCAAGATTATGAACATAATATCGCCAACTACTTGTCTTATTCTAATATCTCTCCGACTTATCAAGCCTTCCTCACTTCATTAGACTCCACTTCTTTACCTAAGAATTGGCAGGAAGCAAAGAAGGACCCAAGATGGAAAGCTGCAATGATGGAAGAACTTGGGGCACTAGAGAAAAATAAGACATGGGAGCTGGTGCTATTACCTGAAGGGAAGAAAGCTGTGGGATGCAAATGGGTGTACACAGTGAAGGAGACACCAGAAGGAAAAGTTGAGCGATACAAGGCGAGACTGGTTGCAAAAGGCTATACCCAGACGTATGGCATCGACTATGATGAGACTTTTGCCCCAGTAGCGAAGATGAGTACCGTAAGAACGCTGGTCTCCATTGCAGCAAACTATGGGTGGAAGCTACATCAGTTAGACGTAAAGAACGCATTTCTTCATGGAGACCTACAAGAAGAAGTATACATGGAGACTCCTCCGGGGTGCTACTCTGTGTCAGATTCAGGTGAAGGAACGTCATATGGAAAAGTGTGCAAACTGAAGAAGTCGCTGTACGGGCTGAAGCAATCTCCTCGAGCCTGGTTTGACAGATTCAGAAGGGCTGTTACTGGCATGGGGTACCATCAGACAAATGCAGATCATACTGTCTTTCTCCAGCATGCAAGGGGCCACATTACTATACTTGCTGTATATGTAGATGATATAGTGATAACAGGTGATGATGCTGATGAGATCACTAAGCTGAAGTCGAAACTCGCTAAGGAGTTTGAGGTGAAGGACTTAGGACAGATGAGATACTTTTTAGGTATCGAGGTGTGTGATAGTGAACAAGGAATTGTTCTCTCACAAAGGAAATATGCACTAGATCTGCTGAAGGAAACAGGAATGCTGGGATGTCGAGCAGCAGTCACTCCAATTGACCAAAAGTGCAAGATGGGAGCAGAAGCAGGAGCCTGTTGATCGCGAAAGATATCAAAGGCTAGTAGGCAGACTGATTTATCTAGGACATACTCGTCCTGATATCTCATTTGCTGTAAGTGTTGTAAGCCGCTATATGCATGATCCAAGAACGGGTCATATGGATGCAGTATTTCAGATCCTAAGATATCTGAAAGGGACGCCGGAAAAGGACTGTGGTTCAAGAAGAATGGATGCACAGATGTTGAGGGATACTGCGATGCAGACTGGGCAAGCTGCATAGACGACAGAAGGTCTACCACAGGGTACTGTGTTTTTGTAGGAGGAAACCTAGTTTCATGGAGATGCAAGAAACAGTCAGTGGTAGCACGGTCGACAGCTGAAGCAGAATACAGAGCAATGGCTCTAGGAGTATCAGAAATGCTATGGATAAAGGCGCTGCTGACAGAGTTGAAGCTAGACAAGGGGACACCATTGCACCTTCTGAGCGATGGTCAAGCTGCGATAAGTATAGCGAACAATCCGGTTCATTACGACAGAACGAAGCACATCGAGATCGATCGATTCTTCATCAAAGAAAAGCTGGAACAAGGGATACTGAAGATTGACTATGTCCGCTCAGAAGAACAAGTGGCAGACTGTCTGACTAAGGGTCTTAGTTCATTGAGTCTGTCAAAGCTATGTAACAAGATGGGGATGATTAATATCTATCGCCCATCTTGAGGGGGAGTGTTGAGAGTAAATAAGAGACTTTAGTCCCACGTCGGTTAGATGTAATATGAAGAGGGGTTGGACCCTCTATAAGTAGTAGGCAGTAGCCCTCAATAAATCTATCTGAGATATTAGACTCATTTCAACTGATGAAAACCAAACATATCTAACAAGCCATTATGGCAGCTGTATAAGTATCTTTAGTGCATCCAATACATGACCATATTCGATCAAATCAAAAGCAACCCATCACATAACTCAAACAGCAATACAATGGCAATTTGGCCCGAAAGTCTGATTAGCTAGTAGAAAAAGACATTGATGATAGATAAATAAATAAATTCCTTGTACATTTATATTAGTTTCATTTATTTCTTCTGGACTGACTTGTCTGAACTACAATTCATAATGAGACAAACAATCTTATTAGTTAAGGAGAACTCTAGGGATCGGATGTAGGTCTAGGAAAAATAATATAGTCAATGTAGACTGGATTTGGAAGCTAAAACAAATATTGTTGGGATGTTAAGATTTGAAACCAAGACTTGTTGGGATGTTAAACAAATATGTTGAAATGTTATGATACGAAAATAAAGTGCGTTAAGATGTTAACAAAATATTATTGGGCTGATAATATATGAGTATATAAGAGAGAGTAAAAGGGAAGAGAAATTTGAAGAAAAGAGAAAAGGGCAGCCAACTCCTTTCCTATTCACTCATGTCTCCTCACCCCCTTCAAACAGTTCTCCCTCCATTATTTTCTCCTCTTTCCATCCTTTCTTTTCCCTTCCTACAATACATCAAAGCATGGGTTCTCTCTTATCCTGGCTTGAGTTTTGCAATAATAGTTGCTGTTTTTTTCGGTAATATCAACCTCATTTCAGCAGTTGTGCTATCAGACCTGATTTCCTACCATCGTGGGCTCCTTCCTCCATGCCATGATATATTCCCGACATCATGCCACAAGCCATGGCGTCCATTTAGTCTCTCAAAGCTAACCAATTGGGTCCAATTTTACAGAGATTGGTCTTGGAAAACATTGGATTCTAATCAATAGGTTTCCTATCTGAGGTGTGATCTCGTATACTTTCTCCCTAATCTTGAGTCTTATATGTCAGATTTTCCTAAACTTGTTCTTTAATCCTTTGAGAACCAAGTTCTGTGATATGAATTAGTATTGTTTGATTTTTGTTTAATTCTTGATTGGTAAAACCTGCCTACTTGATGTTCGACTAAATGTTTAGCATAAGTAATTGTTGAGACTAGATTAATTACTTGTTCGCGTTGGTTAAAGAATGGTTGTTGATAATTAGTTAAATGAATGTGAGATCACCTTAAATCATGTGTTCTCCAATTTTAAAATGTACGGATGCATTAGAAATACTGAAAGTGCCTAGAGAAGTGTGTGTTTGTATAACACTACAAATATATTAATTGTATTGACCTTATGTATTCTTTGTTCCTTGTCAAATAAGCATGTACATAATTGTGGAAGTTCAACACAATGGTTAGCTATTCCAACCAAATGACAGACATAAGCATAGAAGGATCCTATATATGCAATTATAGGAAAAAGTGGCTCTCGTAAAGTATGTGTTATATCATCCCGAAGCAAAATTTATATATATACATTATATATAATATATATAATATATATATATATATTATATATATATATATATATATATATTATATATATATTAAAAAATATATTATATATATAAATAAATATATATATATATATATATATATATATGTATATATATATTTTAATATATATATATATATATATATATATATATATATATATATATATATATATATATATATATATATATATTGGAAAAAGGTAAATTTTTATATATATATATAATATATATATAATTATATATATAATATATTTTTTTAATATATATATATATTATATATATAAAAAAAAAAATATATATATATATATATATATATTAAAATATATATATATTATAATATATTATATATTATATATATATATATATATATATATTTGAAGGATGACGGTTTCGGAAGCGAACCCTAGCTCTGCTAGGGCATCACCAAATCGAAGCGAGGAGGCAGCCAATCGACCTCCGGACCGGGAAGGGCAAGGGGTGGCGGAGGCGGAGGCCGCGGCGACCGACTGAGGCGGGCGGCGGCGGCCAGCGTCGGAAATGCTGGTTACTGCTGCTGCTCGCGCGCTGACGTACGCTGGCGGCCAGAGGGGGGCCGGGGGGGGTCCGGCGAACCCCCCCGGGGGCGGACGGATGCCGGCGACCACCCCAGGTAGGGGGGGTGGCCGGGGAGGGCTGCGGACGGCGGCGACGCCACCGAGCACGGGTTCGGCCGTGGTTCGACGGCAGTTGCTCCGGGGGGCTCCCCTATGGTGTTCACCGCCCAAAGGAAATCGACAGACACGGTGGCTGGAACGGAGGATGGACAGAGTGAGGAGGGGGCTTGGACTACGGTCCAAATCGGAGGGGAAGGCGAGGAGGTGGGCAACGAACACAAATCTCTGAGACTAGGAGGGGCTCAGCTTCTACGCAGGGATCGGACAGGAGGTCAGGGATAGCCAGGAGAACAGACCAACGTGGGCCAGGCGAACACAGGGGAACGGGAGGGACAAGCCAGGACTACGGGAGGCCTCGAGCGAAGGGTCAGCAGGGGCGGCTGGCCCAGTTATCGGGTGAGAGGGACTGCTGCGAACGTTAGTGCCCGCCGGCCCCGACGACCCTGCCTAGAAGTTCGGGCCCGTGGCCTGTGTCCTGGCAGATGCGTGCAAGGTGGGGGTTGCAAAGACTCCGGCTTCGATGGAGTATGTTGCGCCTATGGCGGTTGGGGGTGAGCTCTGCGCCGACTTTCCGCTGAGGAAGTGGCAAAGGTGACGGCATTTTGGGAGAATACTTTAGTGTTATATGTGTTGGGGAGCCCCTTCTACGGGCAGATCCGAGGTTATGCGGATAGAGTCTGGCGGCTGAAGGGTAGCATGGAGTTCTTCTCCAAGGAGAATGGCTTCTACTTCGTTAAATTTGGGATGGCAGAAGATGTGGCTCGGATACTCCAGGGAGGGCCATGGACGTTTGATGGACGCCTCATCATACTGAAGCAATGGTCCCCTGACTTGAGATGTGAGAAGGAGGTGCTGAATGCGGTGCCTATGTGGGTTCGGTTTCCTGAATTCCAGGTTCGCTTCTGAAGTGTCCCCCTTCTTATGAGACTTGCCAGCCTCATTGGCAAGCCGATTAAGGCGGACGATGCCACCGCCTTCAGGACTAGATTGATGTATGCTCGGGTATTTGTGGAGATTGACCCCAGGTTGGACCTGCCAGAGCAGTTGAAGTACCGGACCCCTACTGGCCAGATCCTGATGCAGAAGGTGGAATATGTGGGTTCCCCCCAGATGCCCGTCTGTCTGCTTTGGGCATCTTCCGCGAAGCTTGTCGGTGAGGAGGAGCTTCTGAGGTGGTGACGGAGGAGCAGTGCAGGAGACATGTGGTGTAGTTGGTACCCTGTAGTTGACAAGGCGGGCTTGATGGGGATGAGATGGAGGCAGACCCTTCCCCGTCTCTGGGGAAAACGAGGAGTCTCCGACGGAGATTTTTGCCGGGGCGATGGTTGAGTATACGGGGACGAGGACTATGACCACCAGGAGTATGGGACAGGAGGACAGGCGAAAAGGAGAGAATAATACCTTAGCACTTCAGGTATACAGTCGGAAGCGCCAGGCAACGGAGTCGCATAGTGAGGACAGCGGACAAGGTGGGGCGGAGAGAGTGTGGAAGGTCAACCCTAAATGGGTAGCGGTCCTAGCTCAGCCTCCCCAATAGGGGGACCCGCAATGGGTAGCGGCCCTTGCTCAGCCTCTACTTCAGGGGAGATGAGAGTCCAAAGATATGGAGGTTGCACTCTCCCCGGGTGCACCTTCAGAGGATGTTCAGGGGACCCCACCCGCGGTTTAGATGTCGGCCCTTGCCTGGAATGTCGGGGGGGTGTTCCCTGGGGAGATGGAGGGAGATTAGTGAGGTGCTGAGGAAGGAGAAGTGTGAAATCTCGATCTTATAGAGACTAAGATCAGGGGGCGAAAACCCTGTCTCGTAGAACTCCTACGGACTGGGTCCAGCTCCACAACCTTGGTCTCTTTGATATGGCGAGAATCTGGGTTAGATGGAACGGAGCTAGTTGGGAGGGGGAGGAGGTTTTCATGACTGACCAGCTGGTGGCTATCTCCTTCGCCAACAAGGGTGGGTTCCGATTCTTACTTGGTGCTGTCTATGGGCACAATGACAGGAGGCTGCGGGAGGCCTTATGGCAGGACATCATTAGGCTGAGTATATTGGCGGTGCATCGTCATCTCCCCCTGCTTATTATGGGAGACTTCAATGCCACGCTTTACAGGGGGAAGAAGCTGGGGGGCGCCGGTCCCGGACCAGATTCTATCAGACTTCAGTCCTGTCTTCTCCAGTCGGGCTCAGGGGTCTGGAGAGGGTGGGGCACATATGGACGTGGCACAACAAGGCGGTGGTTAGCAGGATGGCATGCCAGCTTGATCGTGCTTTGGGTAACAGTGATTGGTTCCGCCTATTCCCCTCTGCTGTGGCTGAGGGGCTTCCTGCGGGGACCAGTGACCATTCGCCGATCCTGGTACACTTCGTGGAGAGACCCAGATGGAGAGCCCGTCCGTTCAGGTATGACAACAGTTGGTTCCTATCGTCTGGCTATGAGGAGACTGTGGCGGGGGTCTTTGTCAGGATGTGGTCGGCACAGCTCAGTTCTGTATGGTTCACAGGCTGAAGAAGACCAAACGCGCCATCAGAGACTGGGTGAGGGCTCTCCCCCGGACCTCCTTACAGGAGGAGGCGGAGCTGAGAGACCTGCAGTCAGACCTTCAGGAAGACATGATGAGTGGAGAGATGGCGGCTAGAGAGAAGAAGATGGCTGCAGAGGTCAACACCTTGCGACTCCAGCAGGAGATTAGTGCGGCCCAACGGGCCAAATGCTCCTGGCTCAAGGATGGGGACCGTTACACCAAATTCTTCTATGATGTCATTCGGGCTCGCCAGCACCGGAACTGCATCCAGAGACTTCTAGGCAGGGATGGGCGTCTTGTGACCGACCAGGTTGCTATCCAGGAGGAAGTTGTCCGGTTCTACTCTGAGCTCTATCATCAGACGGACTATCCCACTGTATTCCCGCAGCTGACTACGAAGACGTTGTTTACTGAGTATGGCAACAGTCTTCTTATGGCTCCTATCCGGATGGCGGAGGTGGAGGAGATTGTGATGCAGGCTGATGCTTCCAAGTCCCTGGGCCGGACGGTTTCTCCAGCGGCTTCTACAAGCGACATTGGGGTGTCCTCAAGGCCCAGGTTCTAGAGGCTGTACAGGAGTTCTTTGAGACGGACAAGCTCCTGAAGGAGCTGAACCACACCTTCCTGACGCTGGTGCCCAAGAAGGAGGGGGCGACTTCCCTTGCTGACTTCCGACCGATTGCTTGCTGTAATTATTTGTATAAAATAATTACTCACCTTATGTGCAGGAGGATAGAGGACGCTATGCAGGGTCTGGTTTCTTGGAATCAGGCGGCATTCATCAAGGGGCGGTCTATTGCTGAGCATAGCCTGCTGGCTCATGAGCTGATTCGGAAGTTCCACAAGCCAGGAGGGATCAAGGCGTGTGTGAAGCTCGACCTGAGGAAAGCCTACGACACCGTCAACAGGGACTTCCTCTGTCATTTGATGGATGCGATGGGCTTCTCCGAGACATGGGTGGACAGAGTCAGGGAGTGCATCACCTCCCCTATATTCTCGGTTCTCATTCAGGGTATACCATATGGGTTCTTCGGCAGCAGCAGGGGGCTTCGGCAGGGGGGCCCGCTTTCCCCCTACCTATTCACCCTTGTGATGGAGTATTTTACCTATTTGATGGACATCGCGGTGCATCGGGAGAGGATTGTACCGATATACAGCAGGGTCTCACCAGTGGTCTCACACATCTCATATACGGATGATCTATTGGTATTGATGAAGCCCTCCATGCGAGGGATGAGGAGCTTGCGGTGGTGATGGGAGTTCGGACAGTTATCGGGTCTTCGGTTGAACAGGGACAAGAGCAAAGTTTACTTCAACAACTCTTGCACTTTGAAGGAGGAACGGGCCCTGGAGCTTGGGGTGGAAAAGGGAGACCTCCCGGTGAAATATCTGGGGGTGCCCCTATCTGTCAACTACGCGAAGAACCGAGAATGCCAGAGTCTGGTGGACTTTGCGCAGAGGAGGGTAGAGGGCTGGCAGGCGGCTGGCCTATCTTTTGGAGGGCGTATTGAGCTGGTTCGATCGGTTATATCTGTTATTGCTTTGTTTTGGCTCCAATCTATTATGGTTCCTTTGGCTACTATCAGAAAGATTGAGGGCATATGTGCCAAGTTCATATGGCATGGGGGGATTCATGCCATCTCTTGGGAGCAGCTCTGTCGACCTAGGAAGGAGGGAGGTGTGGGTCTGTTCTCTAGTATCTGTCAGGGAGGCGGCGGGGATCAAGCTGGCGTGGAGGTTCCTTCAAGGCGGTTCTCTTTGGTCGGCTTGGATGTCTAGTCGGTATCTCCGGGGTAGGAACTTCTGGGTATGTGAAATTGACAACAACTTCTCTGTGTCTTTCAAGCATATCCGGAGGAACCGACCTGTACTTCGGAAGGCTATTCGGAGGAAGATGAGGGAGGGAGGGGAGACGGACCTATGGCTTGATCCGTGGATTTCAGGTCAGTCCCTTCTGAGATTCTGGGTCCCCAGCCGGACGGTGTGGCATACAGAGGTCTGACTTGTAGGCACATCATCAGTGGTGGGGTCTGGAGGCTAGAGGAGTATCGTTTCACTGCTCAGTTAGGAGGGGAGATCAGGCAGTACAGATCACTCCTGCTGTACTGTCTGACGTCTGGGTTTGGGCCCCTCCCAGCTCTACGGAGGGTGCTGGGGATTCAGATTTAGCAGCTGCTACGATCTTGTTCGTCCCCACTTCGATAAGATCGAGGAGTACGACTTTATCTGGGGGAAGGGCCTTGCCAGGAAGATGCAACTGTCTGCATATAAACTGGTGCTGGGCCGGATGCTTACTAGGGACAGACTGCTTCGGTTCGGGGTCCCAGTCCCTGATCCTAAGTGTGTTTTGTGTGGAGACAGAGAATGAATCCATAGGGCATCTGTTCTTTCAGTGCCATGTGGCGTGGAGCATCTGGGCAGAGCAGAGCCGGAGATACTTGGGAGGGGTTGGAAGGGAACGTGACTTCAGAGAAATCCTTAAGTGGATTGGAGATTGCAGGGGCCAGGAGCAGAGCTGGGCCAGACGTGCAAGATTGAGGCTTGCTGCATCAGTTTGGCATGTCTGGAGGGAGAGGAACCGGCGCATTTATGAGGGACTGTCCACCCCACGGTGGGCATCCTTCATAATATTGAGTCGGATGTACTAATAATGTCCCCCTGAGTTGGGACTGTATCTCTATGCTGTAACCTTATTGCGCTGATAGTGGAATAAAATTTACCCTTTTTCCAAATATATATATTATTAGAAAAAGGTAAATTTTATTCCAAAAGTAAAGCAATAATCTTACAACATACAATCAAAGTGGGACTCTCACTCATCAATTCCCCATAGCATTTACATCAAAATCGATGTTATGAAGAATGCCTACCGGAGGGTGACCAGCCCCTCAAATATCCGACGATTTCGTTCCCGCCAGACATGCCAGACTGAAGCAGCTAGACGAACTTGGCGGTCCGGAACCAGTCCTGTCCTCAACCCCTGCTATCCCGAAGCACCGTGATGATGTCCCCAATTCCCTTCCCGAGACGCACACTCCCAACACTCTACTCTGCTCCGACCAGATCTGCCAAGCCAGTACGCACTCGAAGAAAATATGCTTAATAGATTCCTGCTCCATACAACATAGCACACACTTGGGGTCCGGAACTGGCACTCCAAACGAACTCAGGCGATCCCTAGTCAAGAGGCGGCCCAGTAGAAGATTGTAGACACAGAGCTGCATCTTCCTGGCCAGACCCTTGCACCAAACGAACTCGTAGTCAGGACTCTGAGGGAAGGTGCGCCGAATGAGGTTGTAGCAGCTTTGGAATTGGAACTCCCCAGTTCCCGGAGTTGTTCCTGACGGCTCCCAAATCCACCGATCAGCAGGCAAAGCTGGATCAATGACAATAGTACTAATGATCCCACCCAGCTCCTCAGTAAACCGATACGACTCCGACCTCTACTCCCCATCGTGAATGATACGACTACACCAAACCACGCCTGTCCTCCTCATGAGTCGGGGCTCCCCCGATGTCCAAAAGCGAACGCCGATCTATCCAAGGATCCCGCCAGAGGTCTGTTCCAGACCCATCCTTATGACCTTCCGGATTGAAGATTTGAGCACCCCCCTGTATCGCAGGACAGTCTTGAACGTGATTGAGTGATTGTTGTCAATAGCACACGTCCAAAAATTGTCCTGCGTCACGTATCTGATGTGCATCCAGTCCGCCCATAGACCCCCTGTTGATGAATCTCCAAGCCAGCTTAAGCGCGGATGCCTCCCTAATCTCCAGCAACGGCCTGAGCCCCACTCCTCCCTCCTTCCTGGGTCGACAGAGCTGCTCCCAGGAGATCGCATGCATACCCCCCTCCAAATGAAATCTGCACATAGCCGCTCCACTTTCCGAATAGTGGCAACAGGTAGAAGATGGACTGTAGCCAGAAATGGGCCACAGCCGAAATTACCGATCTGACCAGCTCGATGCGTCCACCAAATGGCAAACCGGCAGCTTGCCAATCTTCCACTCTCCTCTGGACATACTCCCCAGACTATGGCAGTCCTGATCCTGCGCATAGTTGACTGTGAGAGGCACTCCCAAGTAACGCATCGGAAGATCACTCCTCGCGATACCCAACACAGCGGCCCGCTCCCCTTCTGGGGACATAGGGAGCTGAAGTAAACCCGACTCTTATCCTTGTTCATCTGGAGGCCCGAGAAGGAATTCAATTCTTCCATAATCGCCGCAAGTGTCTGCAAGCCCTCCGTCGATGGCTGGATGAACACCAAGAGATCATCTGTATATAAAGTGGGTAACTGGGGGGTCCACCCTCCGAAACAAAGGGACCAGTCTCCCCCGGTGCACAGCCAGGTCCATCAGGCATGTGAAGTATTCCATAACAAGCGTAAACAGGTAAGGGGACAGGGGGTCACCTTGCCTAAGCCCATTGTTCTAGAAGTACCCATAAGGAACGCCCTGGATGAGGACCGAGAAAGTGGGAGACGTGATGCACTCCCGGATCAATGCAACCCAGTGGTCCGCGAATCCCATAGCCGTCATCAGATGACAGAGGAAGTCTCGATAAACCATGTCATACGCCTTCCTCAGGTCCAGTTTCACACATGCCTTCTCTCCTCCGGGTTTGCTAAAACCCCTCACCATCTCATGAGCCATAGGCTGTGCTCAGCAATCGACCTCCCCTTGATGAACGCAGCCTGATTCGGAGATACCAAGTCCTGCATGATCCCCTCCATCTGCCGGCACATAAGGTGTGTAATTATCTTATAGAGATAATTACAACACGCAATCGGTCTGAAATTCGCCAGCGCTGTCGCTCCCTCCTTCTTTGGCACCAAGGTCAGGAAAGTATGATTGAGCTCTTTTAGAAGCTTCCCATTGATGAAGAATTCCTGCACCACCTCCAAGACATGATGTTTCAGAATATCCTAGTGGCGTTTGAAGAATCCACTGCTGAAACCATCCGGTCCAGGAGCCTTGTTGGGATCCGCCATCTTGATAATAGATTCCACCTTCTCCAAAGTAACGGAGACAGGTATTCAGTCTCTGGGAACACAGACAGAGTCACCAATCTCTTCGTAACAATCTCTGGGAACACAGACAGGTATTCAGTCTGAAAATATAACTCAGAATAGTACCTGACAGCCTCGCCCTGGATCTCAGCCGACGTCCCCACCAGAATGCCTTCCGCATCAAGAAGCTGGGAGATGTGATTCCTATGTTGTCTTGTATGGATAACATCATAAAAGAACTTGGAACAACGGTCGCCATCCTTGAGCCAGGAACATTTGGCACGCTGAGCCGTGCTAATCTCCTTCTGTAGCCTCAGGATGTTGACTTCTTCGATCAGCTCCTTCTCTCTAGCCGCCAGGTTCCCATTAAGCATGTCAGCTTGCATGTCGTGCTGGATGGCCCGCAACTCCACCTCCTTATCTTCTAAGGTAGACTTGGGCAACCCCGTCACCCAACTCCAAAGAGCCTTCTTCGTGGCCTTGAGACGTCGAACCAAACGGAACTGGACCGTCCCCTCCTGATAGCTAGTAAGCCCCTCCGAGACAGCCTCCAGCTAGATCTCCGAAAGATACCAACTGTTGTTGTACCTGAAAGGGCGGGACTTCCCAGGAGACCGAGAGGTAAAGCCAACCCTGATGGGGGAATGATCGCTCGTCCCAGCTGCCAGACCCTCTGCCGACGAGTTTGGGAGTGCCGAACCATTTTTCATTGCCCAGAGCTCGATCCAGCTGGCAGGCAACCCTGTTACGGGTAGCTTTGTTGTGCCAAGTCCAGATGAAGCCTGAGCGAGACAAACCCTGGAGCCCCGTATGGAGGAGACATCTCTGGAAATCGTACAGAATAGAGTCTGGAACTGGGCGACCACCCACCTTCTCCCCCCAATGCAGAAGGGCATTGAAGTCCCCGATCAGAAGAAGTGGAAGGGAAGACGAATCAGCAGCAGCGGCAACACGGGAGATGTCGCTCCACAGGGTCTCCCTTCTCCTTCTTTCGTTGTGGCCGTAAACCGCCCCCAGCAAGAACCGAAAACCACCCTTGTTGAAGAAGGAGATAGCAATCAACTGCTCCGTCATCAAGATCAGGTCACCCTCCCAGCTCTTCGAGTTCCAACGAACCCAAATCTGGCCATATCACATAGAGCCAGGTTGTGCAGTTGGGCCCAATGAGATGGGGTCCGTCGAGCAAGAGTCTTTTTACCTTTGATCTTAGATTCCAAGAGAACAGAAATGTCATATTTCTCTTTGTGAAGCACCCCAAATCTCTCTCCATCTCCCTAGCGAACACGCCCCCCTCACATTCCAAACGATAATAGCCATTAATTAATGAGAGGATGGGTCCCCCGGAGAAACACCCGGATCAACACCTGGGGAAAGTGCCACATCCGTTGCTAAAATATCCTCCTCCATCCGAGTCGGAATGACCTGCTGGGGAACAACCTGAGAGAGCACCAACGTCCAGGTAGGATTATCAATACACACCGCCTCCTCTCTGTCAGTAGGATGCCCCCTCCCTGGAGGGGCCGTCCCTCAGCGGACCGACAGCACGTCTCTTCCTACAGTAACCCTGCCCCTCAGCCGATCTGCCACCGCCTCGCGCCTCAATCCCCGAAGCCACAATGCCTCTAATAACAATACTATGCCCCGGGCAGGTGGTCAGCGCCCCACACGTGGGAGCAAGCTGGGTAGAGACAATGAGGCTCATCTCACCATCACTCACTGGATGAGTAACCTCCCCCACCAAGACCTCCTGTCCACTGTCATCTCTGAAATCCATGTCGCAGGGAGAGTCTGGGGCCTCACTCAGAAGATTAGTAGGCTCCACCTGAGGTCCGACCGCCGAACAAGCATTGGCCAGATGCCCGAAACAGGAACAACGTGAACAGGTAGGTGGAACCCATTCGTATTCCACCTTCTGGGTAAGCACCTCTCCAGAAGGGATCTCATACTCTACCAACTCCGGTAACTCTCCCCCAGCTCGGATCTCCACAAAAATCCTGGCGTATATTAACCTCGACCGAAAGGCGGTAGCTTCGTCTGCCTTGATCGGGGTGCCAACCAAGCTCGCCAGCCACATCAGCAAAGGAATACTCCAAAACCGGACAGGGAACTCAGGGATGTGAATCCATACAGGGATGGCATTCAGAACTTCCCGCTCACATCGAAGCTCCGGGGTCCACTCCTTTAGAATGATAAGCCTGTCGTCGAACGTCCAGGGGCCGCCTTGGAGGATCCTAGCGACATCCTCCGCAAGTTCGAACTTTACATAATAGAAGCCGTTCTCGCAGCAAAGAACTCCATACTCCCCTTAGGCTGCCAGACACGCGCTGCATAACCCCGAATCTGTCCGTAGAAAGGCTTGTTGCCTAGGACATACAGGACGAGGGTATTCTCCCAATATGCTGACACCTTCTCTATCTCCTCCGCAGGGAACGAGGCCCGAAATCCCTTCCTACGTTGATCGGCGGCACATACTCCATCGATGTGGGACTTTTCGGCCGCACATGTTTGCAGATCTCTGCCCAAGACCGTCCAGCAGGCCGAGTAGTCGTCCATTGTAGCCTGGAGACAACCTCCGGCCGGGATGGACCAGATCTCGGAACACCGGATCCACCACCTTACCCTTCCCTTTGTCCGCCGCGGTCGCCTTTGGCCGCCAGCCCACCGATCTCCCTGCAGACACCATAGGACCACGGGCTGATGGTCGCCCCTGACCCGCTCTGACGACTGTCAGCCGGATGCCTATCCCGAATATGACCCTGTCCACCTCCTACCTTTCCCCCGGTCTTCGCCATGCGAAGACGCGTAACCGTCGTCCAACCTCCTCCCTCCGTATGGTTCCTCTGAGATCCAGAACCTGCTCCGAATTCAAAATACGGGGCGGTAGATATCCCCCGAAGAGTCCGATCCCCTGCCGTAGGCACTGGAACCGACCCCGAGTCCCCCCTGGCAGGGTGAGACGCCACAGCCACCGTCCGGATGGACGCCCGACCCCCTTAGCGTCAGATCCGCCCCCCCACCAGCAGACCGCCAGGGGGGTCCGCCCGACCCCCCCACCTGCACTTCCGCCCCCCTCCAATCGCCAGGGGGGCACCTCCGCCTAAGCCAGCGCCGGGGGTCCGCCCGACCCCCCCCACCAGCAGTCCATCGCCTGCCTCCCCGCCGCTGGAGTCTCCGTCGCCGCCTCCCTAGGGTTCGTCGTGCGTGCGATCGCCAGATCGCCTGGAGCGCCCCCATCTTTTTATATATATATATATATATATATATATATATGAAAGAATCTTTTGATATGTAAACAGACATCCCATGCAACAAGTTTTCAAATTTTCAAAGTAAGTTGCTCAAAATGCAATAACAGATACTTGAGTATCTCTTGTTGCTGTACACCATAATTGAAGTATCAGTAAAAATGGTCAATACCTGCTAGTGGATGGGCTGAGATCATCTAACTCCAGCAATATATCCCAAAGTAACATGACAATCGAATGAAGAGTTCTATCAACAAGTGAGGCTATGGAAGTAGCGGTGGGTATTAAGGCCTTAGCAGCAACTGCTCTTACATCATCATCTGGATCTTCCAACCCAGCTTTACAGGCAGATAACACATATACTAACAAGTCGTGGAGCAATTCCTGAAAAAAACCATTATAAAGTCAGACAAAGCACAAAAGAAACAAATGTATCTAGTGTTTTTGTTGATATATGTGTTAAGTATTATTGGGCTTTAGTCCCACATTGCCTAGAATGATAGGAGAGGAGGCTAGCCTCTCCTATATATGTAGTCTCTATTCCAATAATAATCACTTAAAAATCTCTACATGGTATCAGAGCCTAAACTTGCTTAGAATACCGTCAGAGTCACCCTTTCCACACAAATCCTACCCCTAACATCATCCTCCCCCCCCCCCCCCCCACGCCGCCGCTGCAGCTATCGTGCCGCTGCTCCCGCTATAGCCGCTGCTGAGCCGCTGCCGCTGCGGCTATGCCGCTGCCACTGCTGCGCTGCTCCCGCAGCCGCTGCAGCCGCCGCTGAGCCACTGCCGCTGCGGCTGTGTCGCTGCTGCGGCTGCTACTGCCGCTGCTGCTGCCGTGGGTGCCTCCGTGCACACTACTTTTAGGGCTCCTACTGTGTAGGTAAGCCTAAACTTGAGATTTATCTCATCTGTGGCACCTATGCTGTAGGTAAGCCTAAACTTGAGATTTATTTCATCTGTGGCACCTACAGTGTAGGGAAGCCTAAAATCGTTCTTGAAATTTATCTTATATGAGATTTTCAAGGAGATGTCGATGATGCCTAGATCCGATGAAACCAGACATATTCGAATTTAAGAGAGGACGACGAGGACAAGCGTGAGTCGTGGAGCAAGTGTGACGTGATCGAGAAGAAGCATCAATGGAGGCGATCCTCAAGAAGCTGGATGCTGACGATGTGGTGACGTTGATGAAGTTGATAAAGGTGTCGGCTGGTGATAGCACGACACAAGCGCCGCCAAAGTTAGAACTACCCTCCATCGATCTGAAGTTGGATGGACCAGCCACCTATCTGAGTTGGTCACGGCAGGTGAGAAGAACCCTTGCAGGAAAGAACCTGGAGGGATTCTTGACGGGCGAGAAGACAGAGCCGAAAAAGGGCTCGACAGGACACGACGAGTGAAATCCACTCATATGGTGATTTACATCTGCCTTCTCAATTTCTTAGTCCAGTCTATTGCTTCCAAGTAGATGGCATTGAGATGGTAAAAGACGTATGGGAGAAGTTGAGAAGAACCTATGATTGTGGGAAACAACCTACGGATCTTCCAGATAAAAGGGGAGATCGATGACACCGTACAAGGGGAGAAGACGGTGCAGGAGTACGCTACGGAGTTGGAGCGTCTCTGGCTGGATTATGATCACTCCTCAAAACGGACAAGTTGCGGGGACCCGAAGTGCAAGGAGAGACATGTGTGTCTGCAGGAGAGGACGATGAATTTCCTCAAAGGGCTGACTGCAGCATTTGCACAGAGGACAGCCTTACTCCTCGCCCAACCAGAGATCCCTAGTCTCGAGGAGGCTATCTCAGCCATGATCCAGGAGGAGACGCGGATCAGATTACAGACTGGGACAGGTGGTCCCCCCGAAGCAAAGTCAGCACTAGCAGCTGCTAGCTCGGGCGACACAGAATCCAAGGGAGAGATCTGGCAACACAATCGGCAGTGCTACAACTGCGGGAGATGGGCCATCATCGATATGCTTGTACCAAACCACCTAAGGAGGGACTCAGGTGGTGGACGAGGACGAGGATATATTGGACGTGGACGTGGTCAAGGAGGCCGACGAGGCGGCCGAGGAGGCTATCGGACAAACTTGCTGGTGGCAGAAAGGAATGGAGGAGCTGGTGGCACCTTTACTGAGGAGGATCAGGCACTGCTGGACCTGCTAGAGAGAAAGCAGAGAGCGCCGACCGAAGGAGACAGGAGGAGCGAGCGGAGGAGACATCCACCCCATTCTTCGGAGGCAATGCCGCTATGTATGCTAACCCATCAGAAGGTACTGACGAGTCACTCGCTCTTGCATCTGTCTTCCCTTAAAATGTCAGACTAGATTATCGACTCAGGAGCATCTCGACATGTGACCGGGAACGCTAGTGAGTTTTTTCATACACTCACCTAACACCAGAGACTGCAGATAGCACTTTCCAACCAGTGGTCGGTAAGGGTACTGTTAATTGTACAGGTTCAGTAAGATTATCCAATGTGTTACATGCTCCATCCTTTCCAGTCAGTCTCTTGTCTATTAGTTCTATAATTCTCCAACTAAAATCACTGTTTTTTTTATATTCCTAAGGTGATCTTCCAAGAGAAAGGGACGGGACGAAGACTTGGGACTGGCACCTGGCATGAGGGACTGTGGTACCTAGATCGGGAAGAACTGGACTCAGCATTGATATCTATGGCAGAGAAGACTGAAATGGGAGAGCTGCAGCAGAGGACTAACGATACTTTGATACTTCATCATAGAAGGATGGGATATTCTTCTTTTGATACTCTGTAAGTTGTATCCAGAGATGTATGCAAAATCAAATAAACAGGAATTAGTATGTGATGCATACGAGTTAGGAAAGCTTACTAGAAGCTCATATGTTGGTACTGGTCATAAGAGTTCTCTTGTTTTTGAGGTAGTACATTCTGATGTTTGGGGTCCATGTGCTACTAACACTATGAATGGATATAAGTACTTTGTCTCCTTTATTGATTGTGCATCTCGTGTCTCCTGGCTGTATTTAATGAAAAATAAGAGTGAAGTATTGCTTGCTTTCGGGACTTCCATAAACATGTCCAGACTCAGTACAATACAGTAGTGAAGGTACTGAGGTCTGACAATAAACGGAGTACACCAACAGGACACTTACAGAGTACCTGTCAGCACACGGAATACAGCACCAGACCAGCTGTGCATACACTCCAGCACAAAATGGAGTAGCAGAAAGGAAGAACCGACATCTTCTAGAGACCGCAAGAAGTATGATGATCGACATGAATGTCCCATAAAATCTATGGGGACATGCAATATTGATAGAAGCTCAACCTATCAACAGGATGCCTTCAAAAGTCCTGGGATGGAAGTCCCCATGCGAAGTATTACAAGGCAATAATAGTGGGATACTCCCACTAAAGGTATTCGGGTGTGTGTGCTTTGTGAAAGACAACAGACCATCAGTTGGAAACTTGACCCCAGAGCAGTCAAGTGCATCTTCGTGGGCTACTCAGCGACTCAGAAGGGATATGTGCTGGAGTCCAGTAGAGAAGAAGAAGTTCGTTAGTATGGATGTCCACTTCCGAGAGCATGAGCCATATTACCGCCAGGAGGGAACTTCGCACAACATGCCTAATACTACCAGTATAAGGCGAGAGGGGGAGATGGAGAACTTGGTGGTAACCGATCTAGAAGTATGGCATAGAGGCACGGTTGAGGAGAAACATGAAGGTGAAGCAGAACAGGGGAAGGAGATAAGAAGTATCAGGCCTACGACTCAGGGGGAGTTACTTACCTACAGCAGGAGAGAGAAGCAACTGCAGGTCCAGTACCTACAGTGCCAGTGTTAAGTCCCTTGCATGCGTCTGTCCCAACTCCTGAGACACCACCATCCTCCTCATCTACACCACCACCCTCCTCAGGTGATATCATTCCTCCTACTTCTTCTATACCACTACCTACACGAAGGACTACTCGCAGTAATGCAAAAATCCTTCGGACAGTATGGTTGGGACCTTGCTAAGTTTGTTTCTTATGATCATATCTCTTCTTCTCATGGAGCATCTATAGCATCTTTGGATAGTATTACTGTACCTAACAATTGGCAGGTTGCCAAGAACGATCCAAAGTGGAAAGCGGCAATACATGGGAGTTGGGAGCTCTTGAGAAGAACCACACTTGGGAGCTGGTGAGACTGCCAGAAGGAAAAAGAGCAGTCGGATGCAAATGGGTTTTTACTGTGAAACAGAACCCAGATGGACAGGTTGAGCGCTATAAAGCTCGACTGGTGGCAAAAGGATACAGTCAGACGTACGACATCGACTATGACGAGACCTTTGTACCAGTGGCAAGATGAGCACTGTCAGGACCTTGATCTCCCTGGCAGCCAATGGAGGGTGGAAGCTACACCAACTGGATGTGAAGAATGCATTTCTTCATGGAAATCTAGTGGAGGAGGTGTACATGGAGATACCACCAAGATTCGGCACAAAACAGATAGAAGGCAAGGTCTGCAGACTGAAGAAGTCCCTCTATGGACTGAAGCAGTCTCCTCGAGCATGGTTTGACAGGTTCAGGAGAGCAATGATAGGGATAGGATATCAGCAATCAATGCTGATCACACTGTCTTCTTCAGACGAAGTGGAGGCCACATCACCATGCTTGCGATATATGTAGATGATATGATTATCACAGGCGACGATGAGCAGGAGATCGCCCAACTCAAAGGAAAGCTTGGCAAGGAGTTCTAGGTGAAGGATCTTGGCCCTCTTCGATACGTCTCCTTGGGATTGAGATTGCTTGAGATAATGAGGGAATCGTTCTTCTCAAAGGAAGTACGCACTGGACCTGCTTACGAAACAGGGATGATGGGATGCAAACCAGCTACGACACCGATAGACCAGAATTCAAACTGGATGCTGAAGCTGGAGAACCAGTTGACCGGGATAGATATCAGAGATTGGTGGGCAAGTTGATCTACTTGAGCCACACTCGACCTGATATCAGCTTTGCGTCAGTGTAGTGAGCCGCTACATACATGACCCCCGAAGGGTCATATGGACACAGTATACCAGATTCTGAGGTACTTGAAGGGAGCACCCGGAAGGACTGATCTTCAGAAGAAATAATCATGTAAGCATCGAGGGCTATTGTGATTCTGACTGGGCTAGCTGTGCTGACGGCAGGAGATCCATATCGGGCTACTGCATATTTGTAGGAGCAACTTGGTCTCGTGAGGAGTAAGAAGCAGTCAATGGTGGCCAGATCAACCTGAAGCAGATATAGAGTTATGGCCTTGGGAGTCACAGAACTATTGTGGTTGAAGAATATGCTGATGGAGCTAAAGCTAGACCAGCCAATGAAGCTATGGTGTGACAACCAGTCAGCTATTAGTATTGTCAATAATCCAGTGCAGCATGACAGGACTAAGCATATCGAGATTGACAGATTCTTCATCAAAGAAAAGCTGAAGAAAGGAGTTAGAGCTGGACTACGTTCCAACCAAAGATCAGGTAGCAGACGGACTGACAAAGGGGCTTAGTTCTATCAGCATGATGAGAGGATGTGACAAGATGGGTTTAGTGAATATCTTTCGCCCATCTTGAGGGGGAGTGTTGATATATAGTTAAGTATTATTGGGCTTTAGTCCCACATTGCCTAGAATGATAGGAGAGGAGGCTAGCCTCTCCTATATATACGTAGTCTCTATTCCAATAATAATCACTTAAAATCTCTACAATTTTTATTAGACTAACAATATCAGTCAGAAAGAGGTAAATAAGAGCCATCACATTACCATTTAACTTTAAGAAGATAAAAGAAGAAAACTTAAGGAAGATGAGAGATAGCTGTAGTTAAAAGTGCATCTTATAACATCACGTGACATTCATGGCATTACCCTTCTCTTTGCGTAAACATGAAACCAAATATGTTGAAGATGAGTAGGCTCCATCAAATAACTAATCAGATATGACTAACATAGGAGAGATATTTGTACTTGATTAAACTTACTCCCATTTTGACATTGAAATAATAAGCTATAAAGCTATGTGAATCACGATGTTCTTATTTTCTAGACTGTCCAAAACTAGCCAAAGTCTCCAAATGTCACCTAGGTATAAATCATAGGCAGCTTAAATATAAATCAAGAGACCATGAGAAATACAAGTTTTGCTATTTGAGAGCATCTACAAATAGTAGCAAAGAAGAACCTATGTAGGATCAAAAACAAACCGTGCAACATTTAATAAACATAACCTGATAGCTTCATTGTCAAAGTCGGACCTTAAGGCCACTATTATAGAGAAAAAGTACTAGGTACAAAAGAGGATGGCTCCGCATTGATTTTGATATAGCACTTCTAACACGGGTCTTGCATAGATATATTTTAAATTCCATTGGTAATTCGTCCGCACTGGCTCTCTTGAGGAATTGGCCCTTCAAACAAAAAGGATATAACCAACCAAGGCATAAAGTTCAGGACATTTTATTCATCGGTTAAAAAAAACTATAAGACAGGTTTAAAAGGGTGCACTTTTTCCACGTTCTGTGTAGTGTAGTTTATCTCTCTTTCAAATAATATAGTAATCAATAAATTATCGCACATTACAGATTGATAAGCAAAACATTGGAATGCATTTGCTTGGTATAGTTCATAGGCTACAGTCCAGCGATCACAATAAATTATATAACTACTATTTGGAAAGGAATTCTGATGGAGTGTAAAACCTCAGTAATGTTCAAGAATGGAATTCACATTCAACATCTTCTCAATATAACATGTACCTTTATTCTCACCATAATACCCAACCTGTACTATACTTATTTTACTATTTTGTATGATCTGCACAAAGCTTTTACTCATCTCACTTTGTGTAAAAATTTATTTTCTCCTTTTGACCAGAACTTGTAATGCAAATAGTCAAAAGTGCATATTCTGACCTTCGTCTTTCCATAAAACTAAGTAAAGCAACAATCTTCTTTCTGCTAGTTCTAGGATATCATGGTCTCACGTCAAAAACAAGAAGCCACAAATTTTGTTTCATAGCAACTTGTAAAACTAAATAATAAAATATAAGGTGCAGCAGATTATGGCGTTAAGTATTGTCCAACAGAGTTGATTGGTGCTAAAATCTTCAGACATATGGCTACAATATCTTGCCTAGATGAAGAAAAGACAGCGACATGCAGAACCCAAAAAAAATCACCGAGCAATTATGACTTAATACACAGTTCTAAACAACACAAGGAAAAATATGAAGAAAGGAAAGCTGCGATATTTCTGAACATATAGGTCTACCCTTGCCAAAAAAGCTGTAAGCCTAAATAACATAACTGATAACGAAAAACAACAGATGATATCAGTAGAAGAACATGAAATATAACTTGAAACTTAAGGGAACAGACAGGATCAATAAAGACGATGGTAGTTGTGCAATATCATACCGGCCGAACTGCAACCAAGTACTTTATCCCAAGAAGGCACCCGTGACAAATTTCCCATTCTTGTATGTACTAAAGAGAAGAAAAAAAAAGAGAAAAAAAATAAGAAATGGAACACATTATACAGCCATCATTAATTACATATGACTATTAACCATCCATAAGACCTACTACCTGCATTTGCAATAGAACTTGTAATGTGTTATGAACTAGTGATCGATGCATACTTAAGTACAGCACCAAGAGCTTGAGCGCAAGTTTCACGGACAGGGGCAACAACCTGGTCAGAGACATAATCACCAAAACTACAAGAAAAAAAAATTAAATGGCATAAGATGATGACAAAATTGTTCATAGAAAAATGGTCAAAAGAACCAGTTATTTTTGGCAAAGTAGCACATGAACAACAAAAATCCAAAAGGAGCACCGAGCAGAGAATGTTCATTTAATGGTCGAACAGAATTGAGGATAATTAAGCTAAATATATAAACTTTCACATTTTTAAAGAGATAATAACTACATAATTGGCAGTAGCCTTTAACACACCGGTCTAGAGAGAGCATAAATAGAAAGCGGATAGCAGAATATTGCAAAAATTCCCAATTCTTGGTCCATGATTGCCTGGTTATTTTTAACAATTTCGTGAGTCTGGCACTATCAGGGAGATCTTCAAGAAAACTCATCTGCGAAAATGGACCTCTATCTTCAACAGAAGATTCAAGTGATGCAGCCTCCTCCAGTTTACACTGATTATAAGACCCTTCCATACATAACTCTGGTTCCACCTTAGCATGAGCAATGGCAAGGCTACTATTAACAAATGTGTAATCTGCATTACATGGACCAACATCCACTTTCATATCAGCATCATGGGTTGTCCCTATAGCCGGTGAACCAATTAAGCTTGTAGAAAGAACCAAGAAATTGCATGTTTTCTGTCTGTTCAGGTCTGGTTCATGCCCATCCACCGCAAATTGTATGTTTAAATCAATATCTCTAGCTCCCTTTGCTGACTCTATCTGCGCCTTGTCATCCACATCATCTAAGAACATTTCTGAGTCCAGATCAGGAAAAAATACCCCAGCACAAGCACCTTGATGAGTTAAAATTTCTTCCAAAGCCATTATAGCACCATAACGAACTTCCCAAACTGAAGAAAGCTAGAAAACAGACAGTAAAAGGTAAATATAGTATAACTAACCAATGACAGATGCTGCTGAAATAGAGGACACAGGAACCTTACTGGGGTCAAACATATCATGAAGGAGTTGATATACGTAATGGATAAAAGGCCATCTCCCACTCCCATCATGCTCCGCATCATCTTCATCTACAACAGCATCTGTGGAATCCTGCAGCGGGAATATTTACCCAATGGTAATTTGGCTTACAAGGGCTCTAGATAAATACATAGAATTACACAGAGAGTGCATACACATTACTAACAGGCAAGCACAAAGAATCAAATAGGAATATGAAATAGTCGGCATTTAAGACAAAAGAATAAATCTAGAATGAAATTTGTAATCTAAAATGTTTGATGTCAACAGGTGCTGGATAAACAGTCTATGACCAGCATGACCAGCAGGTATATAGCATAATATATGTGCACTTGATTATTGCTTCTACTTGCCATCATATTGTGTTTCTATAAAAGAAATAATTTTAATGTTACAATGACAACCATCTATTGGCACCTCACAAGCATTAGATGGCTCTGCCTAGAAATACTCCATTCATGTATGACCTGATAAACTGACTTACATATTCTTCTTTGATGTTATACTAATGGGAGACGATTTGTTAAACTGATAAATAGATACACAGACCCAATAATTACAATTTACGGGGTGTTTCATTAAATGTATGCACCAGAACGTCCAAAATTCTATCCAGATCATAGTTTTCAGTATCGACCGATACCGATATGGTTTGGCATAACCTTCAAGGGAATCTTTCCACAAGTACCACATGAGTTTGAGGATAGGTGATAAAAAGTGCAGGGTAGTAACCTTGTTTGTACTTGTACTGCACATACACATGCCAGTTTTGTTCAGAATGTCTCATCTAATTCATCAAATAGTTTCTACACGCACAAAACTGCAGGTATTTAGAGTCTACTCACATACCGTTTTATATGGTTCGTCATAGTTGATACATGTCACATCAGATGGTGTGTTAATGACTAATGGGAGGTGCTTCGTTCAAAAATATGCAACACAAGTTTGTTGGCATTACAAGGAACTAATCAATGTCATCAGTAGCATTATATAGCATGTTACAAAAAATCATGTGGTTAATATTTCTCCACTTACCTATTCTATTGTAATGACCTACTCTTTAGGATTAGGTGTCAAAATGTAAGCCATCTTGTAATGCCTATATAAAGGCTCTATTCCTATCAGTGTTCTAAAAATCGGCCTAGGCGCCCGCCTAGGCGCCGCCTAGGCGCTAGGCGCCCGCCCACCGCACCGAAAACCCCCTAGGCGGTGGGCTAGGCGGCTAGGCGGGCCCTAGGCGCCCCTAGGCGGGCCTAGGCGGGCCTAGGCGGGCCCTAGGCGGGCCTAGGCGCCCCTAGGCGGCGGGTTTTTTGAATTTTTTGATTTTTTTTTGTTTTTTTTTTGATTTTTTTTATTCTTAGTTGTATTTTGGATATTTGTTTGGGTTTTAAGATAGTATTTGGATTTTAGAACATTGAAATTTCAAATTTCAAAATTCAAAATTCAAATTTTCAAAAATTTCAATTTTTTTTTTCTAGGCGGCCGCCTAGGCGGCCGCCTAGGCGGCGCCTAGGCGGGCTAGGCGCTAGGCGGACCTCCGCCGCACCGAGTCCGCCTAGCGCTTTTTACAACATTGATTCCTATGCTAATAAACACAAGCTTCATTCTCCTCTTTTTCATTTTTTATTTTGCTTCTCTGGGCCAACATTTGGTATCAGAGCTTGGGAATGCCAAAGATCATGCCGAAGTCGTCGAGCACCGAATCATCTTCAAGCGGAGACGCGACGATCGTGAAGGAGAAAGAAAGTAGCATGACGCTGCAGTATCCGATGCTCACACGGAGCAACTACGTTGCCTGGTCCTTGAAGATGCGGGTCAACCTGCAGGCACAAGGCGTGTGGGACGCCGTCGTGCACGATGAAGTCGACGAGCACAAAGACAGGATGGCTCTCGCCGGCATCTTCCAAGGAGTACCAGATGATGTTCTCCTCACGCTGGCTGAGAAGGACTCCGCCAAAGAGGCATGGAAAATGCTCAAGACGATGCACATTGGCGCGGAACGTGTAAAGGAAGTGAAGCTGCAAACCATGAAGAGTGACTTCGACGCGATTCGCATGAAGGATAGCGAGTCAGTGGATGATTTTTCCATGAGGTTGACGACACTCGTCAACAGCATCCGAGCGCTGGGCGAGAAGGTAGAGGAGACCTCCGTCATCCGAAAATTCCTTCGTGCTGTGCCGGCACGATTCATGCAGCTCGTGACTCCGATCGAGCAACTGGTGGACCTCAAGACAATGACAATTGAGGAGGTGATCGGTCGTTTCAAGGTCTATGAAGAGAGACTTCGTGGCTACAACAACAAGGAGGAGGAGGAGCACCTGCTGCTCACACATTCCGAGTGGCTTGCTCGGTCGAAGAAGAAGAACAACGCTGACTCTCCCTCAGGCTTAAAGATGCGCGGCAACGGTGGTGATGGCCGAGGCCGTGGCAGGTCGGGCGGCCGTGGTCACGGTCGTAGCAAAGGCGGACGCGATGGCAAGGAGGAGGGTGACAGTCGTGGATCCGGTGGTTGCCACGACAAGAGCATAGTCAAATGCTTCAACTGCAACGTGTATGGGCACTATGCGTCAGAGTGCCGCAAGCAACGGCGGGATCGCGGCAAAGAAGCACACCTCGCGAAGGCTGAAGACGACGAGCCCGCCATGTTACTGTCCATGCGCGCACAGGAGGCACGTGACATGGTCATGCTCAACGAGAAGAAGGTTCGGCCAATCGGGGGATCCGATCAGGGCGCGAGCGATGTGTGGTGCCTCGACAATGGAGCTAGCAACCATATGACCGGTCATGAGGAGATATTCTCTGAGCTGGACACTTCGGTGAGGGGCATTGTCCGATTCGGCGACAACTCCGCTGTGGAAATACACGGGCGCGGGACGATCTTATTCCAATGCCAAACCGGAGCGCATCGTGTTCTCACCGACGTGTGCTATATTCCTCGTCTCAAGAGCAACATCATCAGCCTCGGTCAGCTCGACGAGAATGGTTGTAAAACCGTTATGGAGGATGGGTTCCTGTGCATCTACGATCGAGAGAGGAGGCTGATGGCAAAAGTGAAGAAATTGGGGAATAGGTTGTATACTCTCAACCTGAACAACACACAGCCTGTACACCTCTTGGCGTGCATCAAGGAGGATGCATGGCTATGGCATGGGCGCTACGGACACCTCAACTTTCAGGCACTACGGAACCTGACACACCATGAGATGGTAGAAGGCATGCCACACGTACAACAAGTCGATCAAGTATGCGACGGATGTATGGTTGGCAAGCAACGACGTGCACGATTCCCGTCAACATCACTCTACCCGCGCGGGCAGCCCGCTACAACTACTACTTGGTGATTTGTGTGGCCCAATCACACCTGCAACACATGGAGGTAACAAGTACTTCCTATTGTTAGTTGATGATCATACTCGTTATATGTGGATTGCTTTACTTAAAAGCAAGGATGGAGCTCTTGCTGCTTTTAAGAAAATTAAGACCAGTGCCGAAATGGAAGCGGATGCGAAGTTGAAGGCGTTCCGAATTGATCGAGGTAGAGAGTTTACCTCTCACGAGTTCCACGAGTATTGTGAGAACTTGGGCATCAAACGCTTCCTCACCACACCGTATTCACCGCAACAAAACGGCGTGGTGGAAAGGCGAAATCAGACGGTGGTTGCCATGGCGAGGAGCATGCTAAAGAGCAAGGGGATGCCGGGAAGCTTCTGGGGAGAGGCTGTTGCTACGGCAGTCTATCTCCTCAACCGTGCACCAACTCGGAGCGTCACTGGTAAAACACCGTACGAAGCTTTCTACCGAAAGAAGCCAAGAGTACAACATCTTCGAACCTTCGGCTGTGTGGCGCACGTCAAGGTGGTGGATCCACACCTCACAAAGCTCGCTGATCGTAGAGTACCCATGGTGTTCATCGGGTACGAGCCAGGATCTAAGGCGTACCGGATGTACAACTCGGTGACGAGGAAGCTGCATGTAACGAGAGATGCAGTGTTCGAAGAAGCTAGACAATGGGATTGGGAATCCAAGTCCGATCAAGTAGTGGAAAAATCCGGTGAGATGTTTACTGTGTATTATCCACCTCATGATGATGCAGGGACCGAGGAGATGGCTCACGGATCGCCAGGTTCAGCAGGTCGAGCCAGTGCGACACATGGCTCGTCGAGTGCATCGGGCAGCACCAGTGGGGCGCACGAAACGCCGGTTGTAGCACGGAACCCACCAATCATGAGCGCCGAAGAAGCACTACCCGACTCATCGGCAGCTACGGGTGGGCTGAGTGCGGGAGGCGCTGCTGCAAGTGACTCATCTACACCGCCAAGATGTACTCGCTCCCTTCTGGACATCTACGACGCCACAACGGAGCTTGAACTCGAGTACTCCGGCCTATGCATGTTTGCCATGGAGGAGCCCTCAAGTTTCGAAGAAGCCAAAAAGCATGTATGCTGAAGGCGTGCAATGCAAGAAGAGCTCGAGGCCATTCAAGAAAACAGTACATGGGAGCTCGTCGATCTCCCAGCCGGCCACAGACCCATTGGCCTGAAGTGGGTTTATAAACTGAAGAAGGATCCACAAGGAGCTGTGGTCAACCACAAAGCACGCCTTGTTGCAAAAGGGTACGTGCAAAAGCAGGGAGTGGACTTCGAATAAGTGTTTGCACTGGTAACATGACTTGAGACCGTGAGACTACTCATTGCCTTAGCTGCTCAAGAAGGTTGGGAGATACATCATATGGACGTCAAATCGGCGTTCCTCAACGGTAAACTTTGTGAAGAGGTATACGTTTCTCAACATCCTGGCTATGTTGAACAGGGCAATGAACATAAAGTGCTAAGGTGAAGAAAGCACTTTATGGCCTTCGTCAAGCTCCACGTGCATGGAATTCCAAACTCGATAAAAGCCTGACGTCACTTGGCTTCGAGAGGTGCCCCTTGGAGCATGCCATATATAAGAGAAACATGGAGGACTCAAGCTTGTTGGTCGGCGTGTACGTTGATGATCTGATTATCACAGGATCAAGCAACACAGAGATTGCAAGATTCAAGGCACAAATGAAGCAGGTGTTCAACATGAGTGATCTTGGACTCCTGTCTTACTACTTGGGGATTGAGGTATCTCAAAGACCCCAAGGAATTGCATTGTGTCAATCCACGTATGCTGCCAAGATACTTGAGAAGAGTGGGATGTCGGATTGCAATCCAAGTCAAACCCCATTGGAGCCGAGAATGAAATTGAGCAAGGTGAGCCAAAATCCTCATGTCGACCCAACACACTATAGAAGCATCATTGGATGTCTGAGATATTTGGTGAATACACGGCCGGACCTAGCTTATGCAGTCGGGATATCAAGCAGATTCATGGAAGAACCAACTACGAAGCACATGGCAGCGGTGAAGCAAATTCTTAGGTACATTCGGGGTACAATTAAGTTTGGATGCTTTTATGCGAAAAAGACAGGGAAGAACCATGCTTGGTCGGCTATAGTGACAGCAACTTAGCTGGTGACATAGATGATCGCAAGAGCACATTAGGAGTCGCTTACTTCCTTGGCGACAACATTATTAGTTGGGTGTCGCAGAAGCAGAAGATCGTGGCGTTATCATCCTGCGAGGCAGAGTACATCGCTGCATCAACTACAGCTTGTCAAGGGATATGGCTTGGTCGATTGCTAGAAGATCTGAAGAAGAAGACGAAGTGCAAAGTATTACTCAAGGTAGATAATAAATCGGCGATCGCCCTCTGCAAAAATCCAGTCTATCATGACAGGAGTAAACACATTGACACCAGGTACCATTTCATTCGTGATTGTGTGGAGAGTGGAAAGATTGAAGTGGAGTATGTAAACACAAATGACCAGCTCGCTGATATCTTGACAAAATCACTTGGACGACTTAAGTTCTTAGAGATGCGCCAGAAAATTAGGGTTCAAGCCGTCAAGTAGCAACATGATTAGGAGGGTGAATGTTAGAAATAATCATGTGGTTAATATTTCTCCACTTACCTATTCTATTGTAATGACCTACTCTTTAGGATTAGGTGTCAAAATGTAAGCCATCTTGTAATGCCTATATAAAGGCTCTATTCCTATGCTAATAAACACAAGCTTCATTCTCCTCTTTTTCATTTTTTATTTTGCTTCTCTGGGCCAAAATAGCAGGTACAGATAAGCAAAATATTCGTTTCTTTGAACTTTTAAATATTTGGTACTTTGTGAATATGCAACAATGGAGAATCATATAGGAAGCTACAGAACAAAACTATAATCACCTATCGAAAAAGAAAGTGAATAACGTGGGTCTACAAAAATAGATGGAACTTAGCGATGTACTTTAGTAGCTAGAATTACATATTCATGTAACACAATTTTACTTGAAAATCATATGCATGAAGCCACCTATTAAGTATGAAATTGACTTCAATAGATATTGCCGCATTGAACAAATGACTGGAAAAAAAAATAACAGGAATGGTTAGCACAGCTAGTACAATTATTCTAAAATATCATATAAATATTAATAATACCTATATTGTACATATAACAAATATTTAGAAAATATTTGTCAATCCCTAAAAATAAAATATAAAATATATGCATATACATAAAATATGTCTACCTAGTGACTTTGGACACACCGCATGACTAGATGGGCTTGGATTTGGTTCGGGTCCAATTTTACTAGTTTAGCACAACTGGTTCTCCTAAAAAGTCAATAATCTTAATAAATAACTAATTAAATCGTCTATAAGGGTTAAGTCGCAACTTTGACTGATTTTTCTAGTTGGGACACTGCTATGGCTAGGCCTCCCCTACTATAGCTAATACACTAGTCAAAGCACACGACTACACTATCCGTGCCAAAATTTCTAGTCGATATGCATCTTAAAAGTTAGCTATGACTAAGGCCATATATATATATATATATATATATATATATATATATATATATATATATATATATAATATATATATTCTAATACACTAGTCAAAGCACACGACTACACTATCCGTGCCAAAATTTCTAGTCGATATGCATCTTAAAACTTAGCTATGACTAAGGCCATATATATATATATATATATATATATATATATATATATATATATAGATATATATATATATATATATATATATATATATTAGACTATATATATATATATAAAAAATATAATATATATATATATATATATATATATATATATATATATATAATATTTTTTATATATATATATATAGTCTAATATATATATATATATATATATATATATATATATATATATATAGTCTAATATATAATATATATATAGTCTAATATATATATTAGACTATATATATATATTATATATTAGACTATATATATATATATATATATATATATTATATATATATATATATATATATATATATATATATGTATTTTTTTTTTGAAAGGCAATTAATTGAAATAAAGGGGTTGCTCAAAAAGAGCTTTACAGCAAGTACCATAGGCAAAAAACACAAAAGGCCTTGGTCAACTAAGTAAAAAGCACAAAAGATTAAAAAGTGAAAAATTCAAATTCAAAAATTCGAAAATTTGAAATCAGGAAGTTTCTTGGAAGTTTCTTGGGCGTTCATATATATATATATATATATATATATATATATATATATATATATATATAAGAATATATATATATATATATATATATAAAAATATATATATATATAATATATACATATATTCGACTATATATATATATATATATTTTTTTTTTTTTGGAATAAGGGTAAATTTATTCCTCGCACTAGGCGGTTAAGGTAATACAATACAACATCTCACTACTGCACATGTCCCCCAGAGAACTCAGGGGGACATAACTGATACATCGAATTCCACGTTATGCAGAATTCCTCTAGCGGGTGTAACCAGGCTCTCAAAGATACGCCTGTTCCGTTCACGCCAGATGTGCCTGTCAGCCCCAGTTTTTCAAAATTTTTGTTAATCAGTATTAAATTGGCCATTAATGATTATTTTAGTATTAAAATATTTTATAATAATTATTAGGAATTTTTCCTGTATTTTTAAATGATTTTAAATGAGTTTTAAATACAAAAATATCAATTTGTAATTTATTTAAATGTTTTAATATCATTTTGCAATTTTTAGAATTGTTTTAATATCAATATGCAATTAACTGAATTGTTATTATAGCAGTCTGCAATTTAGAATTTGTTTTAATTCTTTTATGCAAATTATTATTTGCATTTACTACTGATTTGGACCTATTTGTAAATCCTAAGTTTCTAGGGGCCCTAGTGTAATTTACCAAACCCCCCCGTCACACTCTCTCTCCCCTGACTCGACGCTGCCCCGACGACCGACCTACGCTGCCCCCGCCGAATCCGGCTGCCCCCCGACCGACCTAAGACCCTATTTAAACTCCCCTCGTCTCCCCCGACCTAGCTACCACTTCCCCCGACCACCACGACCTCGTCCTGACCCTCTTCTTCCCCAATCACCCTCGCCGGAACCCTAGCTCCGACGAACCCCGTTCTCCCCATCCCGACGACCTCGCCGTGAACCACCACCACCAATCGGTTCGCCCTGACGTGCTGGACCGCAGCGCCACCCGAGCGCCACCCGCCCCGACCGCTCCTCCGCCCAGTCGCCACCCCCGACAGCAGCCCCGACCTGGACACGTACGTGTCATCTACTCCCCCCGTGTCCTGTTGTGTCTCGTTTTCGTGTATGATGTTCGCCAGGACACGACGACCCCAGCCCCGTACTTGGACACACGAGCTAGGACTCGTGCGTGTCGTGCCAAGCCTTAGACACAGACTCCTGTGTCCCTAACTGTCAGGACACAGGACTGTGTTTTTATATTTTTTATTATTTAATCAACTAAAACCTATTAAATAAAACTAAACCCCTTTCCCTAACACAACTGATGGGCTGACCCCCTGGCCAGCCCATCCCCGCCTAAAACCCCCCCCCCCCCCCCCGCGCGCTCGGCTGACCCGAGTTCGAATCCCCCCCCCTTAGTTGCTGTTTCATTTCCCTTTTCTTTTCTTTTTCTTTTTCTTTTCTTTTTCTTTTACTGTTTTTATATATATATATATATATATTTATATATATATATATATATGTATATTAGTATATATGTATATATATATACTGTTTTAACAGTATGTATGTATATATGTATATATTTTATGGTTAGTAAATTATATGTATATATGTTAGTATTTATATATATATATATATATGTACACATATGTATATGTATATATATTTTCTTGTATATGTATATATATTATTATATACATATATATATACTTTATAAATTAAGTATTTTCTTGTATATATATATGTACTTTGGGATAGGTATAAATATTCTTTTGTATAAATTTACCTTATTAAAATAATAATAAATATTTTGCACTATTACCAACTAGTATTTTTATTGTATTTAAATTACTGCAACCATTTTGATGTCCAAGCCTAGCATGGGTAATTGGGCTCAAATGTGTTTTCACACATTCAAGACCTGTACAAGTCATATTGGACTTGATTCATGGCCTTGGGTCCTGTATTTGAACTTTGGTTCAAATTATATACATGGATAAAATACGCAGATAATTAATTATTGTGCATAGCTGTTTTATGATTTTCTAAAAATACTTAGAGTATTGCTAAAATTATGGAAAAATAGTTTTTAGATACTTTGTTAAGTTTGCTAATTTAGTATAATTTTTGTAGTAATTAAATTACTGTTTTGCCACTAGTTTAGCATATGAAACAAAAACTCATTTTCTATATATTTATGAAAACTGATTTTTATAAAATATTTCTGTTGGGTAATAAATCCCAGAAAAATTATAATAAATTTCTATAATTAACAAGGTTTCTGTCAGTATATTATTTTGCATTTATCGGAGATTTCTAGTGTTTTCAAAAATTGTTAGAACACAGTGCACAGAATGTTTATTTTACCAATAATTATGACTAAGTCATGACTTGTGATTTTTTGTGTATTTCTAGTATTTGGATTGCTAACCAACCTTAATATGGAAGACCCATGTGTTAGTTTAGATGCCAAATCACTTCACTTTGAACCCCTAGGCTAAGTTCACCTAGCCAATGTCCAATTTGGCCTTCTCACATCACTAGTGTATTTATATTGTCTTGTAACTTAGAATCTGAGTATATATATGTTTTCAGTGCCAGGACACTCTACATCTTAGCTTTATTGTCATTGCATTGCTTTGCTCTAGGCAAGTACATCTACAAACTCATTTACTGTCTTTTAATGTTAAGTACATGTGACAACCTTGTAAATTACCATTAATCCAGTTGCAAGTCTTTTGTTAAATGTTAAAACACTGTTATGTGATAAAAGAATGTTAATCAACCCATGTGAATGCTGATCCTTGGAGTAGCAAGTCAAATCATAACATGTTTCATACTATTGACAGTTCCCACCATGCTTTACACTATTTCCCGTATCTTTTACATGATGATCACTGGGTTATGAGAGAGTTGATAGTATAGTTACTGGACTCGTGGAATGTACTCACTTACATTGCAGTATGCTAATCATGTAGTTTCTGGACTTGTGGAATGTACATACGTACATTGCAGTAAACTAGCAGTGCGGTTTCTGGACTTGTGGAATGTACATATGTACATTGCAGTAAACTGAGAATGTAGTTTCTGGACTTGTGGAATGTACTTACGTACATTGCAGTAAACTAACAATGTAGTTTCTGGACTTGTGGAATGTACATACGTACATTGCAGTAAACTAGCATAGCACTTATTGACCGATCTCATACATGCCCCAGTTTTAATACATAATGTACACATGCCACAATTGACAAGAGTGTCTTAAAATGATAATCAAGATATACCATGATTTCCCGCTTTATATGATTTACCATGATTCCAGTATGTCTATTTTTTTGTCTTATCATACCATGTTCCTGTTGTACATCTCTTGCATTATACATTCAGTACTTTAGTAGTAGAGGTTGTACTTGCTCCCGTCCTGACAGGATAACGTTGTAGGTATTTTGACCGAGGAAGAAATGCTTTGTGACCCGTACTATGGAGCTCCAGTTGAGGATATTCCAGCAGGGAATCCTGCTTAGCTGCTTAGTTTGACTTAGTGTTGGATTATTATCACAGACGCTGTTTTGTACCTTTAAACTGGACCTTGTCTCCAGTCTTACATTTTGGTTTGTATTATTATCAAACTTAGTGGTTTTTCATCTATATAGAAGCTGTGTTGTGATCATTCTTAAACTATCTTAATTATTAGCACATTTATCATTATTACTTGACTGTCTAGAACAGCTTACTGCGCTTTATCTTAAGCGTAGGCTGGACATGGCTCGGCCCGGCCCAACAATTTGGGTAACGGGTCGTGACAGTGCCAAACGGAAGCAGCAAGTCGCACCCAGGCTCGCCTCGTCCACCCCGTCTCTCCACCTCTGTGACCTCGGATCCAGCTGATGATGCTCCGAATGTCCCGAGCCATGCCAGCTCCCCTCCCCAAGTGCCCACACTGCACAGCCCAAATATACCAAGAGAATGAGCACTCGAAGAATAAATGGCCCATAGACTCAGCCTCTCCCGCACACAACACACACATCGTGTCCGGGATATGAACCCCACACCTGATGAGTCTGTCACGGGTCAGGAGTCTCCCCAGCAGCAGTCTGTACGCACATAACTGCATCTTCCGGGCTATACCTTTAGCCCAAATGAAGTCCCGATCCTCCATCAAGGCGTGCCGAACCCGAACCAGCTCGAAGCAGCTCCTGAAACTGAACGTACTCGCTCCACCTGGATAAGAAGTCCCTGTCCATATCCACATATCCCGAGGCTGGCTGGTGTCGATATCAATGCGGCGGATCGCCTCACCCAGCTGAGCCGTGAATGGGTAAGCCTCTGGCACCCAAACTCCATCTCTGATGATCCGGCTGCACCTGAGGCCCCTCGTAGCCTCTCTAGAAAACTGTGAACCCAGGATATCCAGTAAAGACCGACCCCCGACCCAGGGGTCCTGCCACAAGTCCGTCGAAGCCCCATCCCTCATGGACCGGCAGATAACAGACTGAAGCTTAGGTCTACACTTAAGAATAGTCTTAAATGTGACCGAGAAGTTGTTGTCATGCCTGCACGTCCAGAAGCTCCTCCCCTTAAGGTACCTGCTAGCCATCCACTCCGCCCATAAGGAGCCACCCTGGACGAACCTCCACGCCATCTTAATACCTGCAGCCTCCCTGATAGCCCGTAAAGGTCGGAGACCTACTCCTCCCTCCTCCATCGGCCGGCATAGCTGGTCCCAAGAGATAGCATGCATCCCCCCCCTCCAGAGGAAATCCGCACATAGCATCTCCACCTTCCTGATAGTGGCCGTCGGAATCTGAATAGACTGGGACCAGAACATAGTAATCCCCGAGATGACCGACCTAATCAGCTCAATCCGCCCGCCAAAAGAGAGTCCAGCTGCTTGCCAGCCCTCAACTCTCTTTTGTGTGAACTCCACCAAACTGTGGCAATCATGCTCCCTAGCATAGTTCACCGACAGCGGGACCCCCAGATATTTCACAGGGAGCTCCCCTATCTCCACACCCAGCGCAAACGCCCTTTCCTCCTTCAGGGAGCACCTGGAGCTGAAGTAGACCCGACTCTTCTCTCTATTCAGCTGCAGTCCAGAGAGCCGCCCGAACTCCTCCATGACCTCAGAAAGCGCCCTCATTCCCTGCATCGACGGACGGAGAAGAACCAGGAGATCATCAGCATAGATCAAGTGTGAAACCACCGGTTGCACAAGCTTGAATAGCGGGGAAATCTTCTTTTCAAGCACCGCCACATCCAACAAACAAGTGAAATACTCCATCACCAGAGTGAACAGGTACGGAGACAGAGGGTCCCCTTGTCTGAGCCCCCTGGTGCTGCCGAAGAACCCATAGGGTGTACCATGAATAAGGACTGAGAACGTCGGCGTGCAGATACACTCCTTCACCATAGCAACCCACCTCATATCAAAGCCCATGGACAGCATGAGCTGGCATAGGAACTCCCTATTGACCGTGTCGTAGGCTTTCCTAAGATCCAGCTTCACGCAGGCCTTCATCCCTCCTGGTTTGCAGAACTCCCTAACCATCTCATGGGCAAGCAAACTATGCTCCGCAATCGATCGGCCTTTAATAAAGGCCGCCTGGTTCGGGGAAACCAGACCCTGCATAATCCCCTCCATCCTCCGACACATAAGATGTGTAATTATCTTGTACAGATAATTACAGCAAGCAATGGGCCGAAAGTCGGCCAGAGATGTCGCCCCCTCCTTCTTCGGCACCAGCGTCAGGAAGGTATGATTCAACTCCTTCAGAAGCTTCCCCTCAGTGAAGAACTCCTGCACTACCTCCAGGACCGGACCCTTCAGAACCTCCCAGTGACGCCGAAAGAAGCCACTAGAGAATCCGTCAGGCCCCGGTGCCTTATTGGGGTCAGCTTGCATCACAATCTCCTCCACCTCCTCCATACGGACCGGCTCCAGAAGTCGACTATTGCCCTGATGCGTCACCAACCTCTTAGGGACAAGAGGAGAGAATACACAGGGGTAGTCTGCCTGCTGATATAAGTCGGTGTAGAATCTGACAGCCTCTCTCTGAATCTCAGCGGGGTCTCCAATAAGTCTGCCCTCTCCGTCCAACAGCCTAGGAATGCCATTCCGGTGTTGGCGGGACCGGATAACATCATAAAAGAACTTCGTGCAGCGATCTCCATCCTTGAGCCAGGAACATTTCGCCCTCTGAGCCGCAGCGATCTCCTCCTGAAGCCTAAGAGTGTTGACCTCTGCCACAAGGACTTTCTCCCTAGCCGCCAGCTCCCCGCTCAGAATATCCGACGCCAGCCTCCCCTGGACCTCCCGAAGTTCAGCCTCCTTGTCCGCAAGGGTAGACCGCGGCATCTGCTTCACCCAGGCACGAAAACCTCTCTTCACCTGCTTCAACTTATGAACCATCCTGAACTGAGCAGTGCCCGCCCGAGTATTTTGCAGCCCTCTAGTAACCACCTCATCATAACCCGCAGAAAGAAACCACCCATTGTTGTACCGGAAAGGCCTAGCCTTCCACGTGGGCCTCTCAACTAGACCAACTCGAATAGGCGAGTGATCGCTCGTCCCAGCATCCAGACCTTCCGCCACACTATTCGGAAAGAGACGGAACCACTCGCTATTTCCCAGAGCCCTGTCCAGCTGGCACGCAATCCTGTTCTGGCTCTGGACCGCCTTGTTGTGCCAGGTCCAAGTATGCCCTGCTCTCTCCAGACCCCTCAACCCCGTCTGAAGAAGACACCGCTGGAAATCATAAAGAATCGGATCCGGAACCGGTCTGCCTCCCACCTTCTCATGCCTGTGCAACAAGGCATTGAAGTCTCCCATAAGGAGTAAAGGAAGGTGAAGAAGATCCGCCATCCTGTTCAGACTACTAATATCCTCCCAGAGGGTCTCCCGTCTCCTCCTGTCGTTGTGCCCGTACACAGCGCCCAGAATGAACGAGAAACCCCCCTTATTAACAAAAGACACGCCAATGAGCTGCTGGGTCTTCAAAATAGTGGACCCCTCCCAACTGTCCCTATTCCACCTAACCCAGATCCGAGCCATATCACATAGATCGAGGTTATGGGAATGGTCCCAACTGGCAGACGTCCTGCGATTCAGCACAACCTCCCCCCGAATCTTGGACTCCAACAACACCGCAATGTCACACTTCTCCCTCCTCAGCACACTAGTGAACTCCCTCTAACGCCCGATAGAGCACCCGCCTCTAATGTTCCAGGCCAGGACCGACATTAAGACTTAATGTTAGTACCCCCTAACCCAACATCAGGCAGAACACCCGAGGGAGGTGCCCCGCCCTTCTCACTAATATCTCCTCCGGCCGGGGAGCGACCCCCCGAGATGAGTGACCCATATGTCCCGGTCACCTCCACCTCCAGCGCTCCAGGCTGCTCCACGTCATCCATGAACTCCCCATCAGGGGGGACAGAGGCCGACCCCCCCATCGAAGAGGGAGCAATGTGCTCCTGGAGCTGACCATACGTCAGGGCCCACACCGGGTTATTCCCCGTATCGGTGTTCGAACCCCTCAACTGTGGAATGTCCTCCAGCGTCGCTGTCGCTTGCCGTTTCCTACTGTAGACCTGGATCTCCTGGGAGGCTGGCACATTCTGACTCCTCCCTAGAGCACTCAAGCTCCGTGTCACCATCTTCCTCTGTCCATCGAAAGGAACCATCACACCCTGCATCCTCTCCTGTACCGCCAACCCATCCTCCACCCCCATCACGATATCCTCTACCTGCTCTTCTTCCTCCACTCCATCAACCGAGTCCAGCACTGGCTCCCGTGACACCTCCTCACGCTGATCCGCCTGCCCTTTTGACTCCCGGCTTCGGGTACACCCATTTGAATTATGACCAAAACACTCACAGCGGGTACACATGGGAGGAACCCACTCATACTCAACCGACTGTCTCAGAACCGCTCCTCCCACCTCGAACTCCACCTCCCTTGGGAGCTCCATCCCAGCGGTAATCTCAACGAAAACCCTGGCGTACATAAGCCGCGAGCGGAACGCAGTCGCCTCGTCCGTCTTAATTGGCTTCCCGATCAGACTAGCAAGGCGCATCAGAAGGGGGACGCTCCAGTATCTCACCGGGAACTCAGGGAATCTAATCCAAACCGGAATGGCATTAAGAACCTCCTTCTCACACCGGAGGTCTGGAGTCCACTCCCTCAAGATAATCAGTCTCCCGTCAAACGACCAAGGCCCCCCCTGGACGATCCTGATCATATCCTCCTGAAGCCCAAACTTCACCAGATAGAATCCATTTTCTCTGGAGAAGATCTCTATACTCTCCTTCGGCCTCCATACCCTCTCAGCATATCCCCGTATCTGCCCATAGAAGGGCTTACTCCCCAGCACATATACGACTAACGTATACTGCCAAAATTTAGTGACCTCAGCGACCTCCTCCTCCGGAAAGACAGCCCTGTAGCCCCCCTCCACCATCTTGGGCGGCACGTACTCCATGGAAGTCGCAGTCTTCGTCACCACAGGGGGAGCACACATCCCTCCAAGATCTGGGCCGAATATCTGCCTGTGTAGCCCTGGTAGGGTCCCCCACCGCTTCCCCTCCCTGTCTCGGCTTCTCCACCTCAACCCCCTTTCCTTTCTCAGCCACCGTCGCCCTAGGTCTCCATGCGTTACCCCCCTCTGCCCGTCCCACCCGCAATCCTACGTGGGGCACTACTCCCACCCATCGTCCTGACGGCCTGACTTCCAGGGTTTCCAGCCCCCAAGGCTTGAGAATGAAAACCCCCACGTCCGCCACCCCGTCTCCTGGAGACCGTCGTCCACCCCTCCTCTCCTCCACCACCCTTTCCCGGGTCAGCCCCGAAAGTGAACAGCACGCCAATCGAGGACCTCCCGGACACCGTACCCGACCCTCCTGCCAACCCCGAACCGGGCCCTCCTGCCAACCCCCCCCCCCTCCCCCACCTGGGGGGACCCATCCCCCGCAGCCGCCGTCCCCCCCCCCCCGCCTGGGGGGGAACCTTCCCGCGTGGCGCCTGGCGCTCCCAGCGCTGCCGACCCCCCCCCGCCTGGGGGGCACCTTCCCGCGCGGCGCCCGCCGCTCCCAGCGCTGCCGACCCCCCCCCCCCCGCCTGGGGGGGACCCACCCCGAGCACTCCCAGCCCCCTCCGGGTCCCCCACGCCGCCGCCTAGGGTTTGGCTTCCCCCCTTATGGGTGCTCTTGCCACTTTTCTTCTTCCTCCCCCCCCTCGCTAGCGGATCCGGAGGCCGAGGGGGAGGCACGTTCGCGAGATACGCGGATGCCCTAGCGGCGCTCGAGATCACCTTTTCTCCAGAGCTCCAAGCCATTGCTGTCATTTAATTTTATATATATATATATATATATATATAATATATATATATATATATATATATATATATATATATATTGTTGTAAGGCAAAAACTCAAACACACGGAGACGAAGCTTTCTTGTATATTATCAACCACAAGTGCATCTTACAAGCTATCCCAACCTCTCTTTATATAGGGAGAGAGGTTGGGAGTTATGAAGAAATGAAGGACCAAAGGTCATGTAGGTTACAAGGAGATGAAAGGTGAAAAGCCATATGAGTTACAACACTCCCCCTTGGCTCTCCAGAAATTCTGCTTGTAAACATCTCTGAGTTTCTTCGTCTGTCTGTAGCTTGCATCTTCAAGTTTGACCATCTACTTGTGCCTCGTCAAAACCTTGCCAAAGAAAACCCAGTGGAAAAAAAAACTTTGATCGAAGGACAAAAGAGTACACACAGGTCAGTATGATGGGGGTAAACTTAACCATTGCAAAGGTGCCTCGTCAAAACCTTGTCAGGGAAAACCCAGTGGGAAAAACCGCTGATCGAAGGACAAAAGAGTACACGAAGGTTTAGAAGTATACACTGGATACTCCCCCTGATCACAATAGTCCTTAGTGAATAAGAGATTTGAAATGTGTCTCGTTAAAAACCTTGCCAAGGAAAACCCAATAGGAAAAAACTTGGTCTAAGGGAAAAAGAGTACACAAGCATACATCAGGATGCTCCCCTTTTCACTCGCACTCGACAGGGCGCGGGATATACGCACAACAGGGCGTTTGGAGGCGCTCGTTGGGGCGCTCCCCCTCACATACACACAACAGGGTGCGGAAAACATGTTTCACTTAGGCTAGCTCTGAAAGCTTCCTAAGTCCAATCGCTCTGACATATTTTTGGAACGAGTGTTTTGGCAGTGACTTGGTGAACAAGTCTGCACGGTTATTCTCCGATCCAATGTGTTGCACTTCAATCTTCTGAAGCGCTTGTTGTTCATGTGTAAAGAACAACTTGGGCGATATGTGCTTGGTAGCATCCCCTTTGATGTAACCATGTTTTGCTTGATCAATAACAGCGGTATTGTCCTCATAGACGACAACAGGTTCATCTGGGTCATATGGAAGATCATATGTACTTCGAATATGGTCAATAACAGCTCGAAGCCATACACACTCTCTAGTCGCCTCATAAAGTGTGAGTAGCTCAGAGTGGTTCGTTGAAGTAGCCACTAAGGTCTGTTTGCGAGACCTCCAAGAAATTGCCGTGTTCCCAATGGTAAAGACATAACCAGATTGGGAACGCCCCTTGTGCGGATCAGATAAGTATCCCGCATCGGCGTAGCCAACAAGGGTCGCGTTGCTTCGAGTGCCAAGAGCGTTGGACTCACTCAAAATCGCGTAGGGATAGAACAAGCCCAAGTCCGTAGTACCCTTAAGGTAGCAAAAAATGTCTTTTATGCCATTCCAATGGCGGCGTGTTGGCGCGGTGCTGTGTCGAGCTAGACAATTCACAGCAAACGAGATGTCCGGTCTAGTACATTGGGCCAAGTACAATAAAGCGCCTATTGCACCCAGATAAGAGCACTCAGGACTCAATATCTCTTCGTCGTCCTCCTTTGGACGAAATGGATCCTTAGTAATGTCTAGAGAGCGGACGATCATGGGAGTAGCGGATGGCTTAACGTCAAAATGACTAAAGCGTCTCAACACCTTTTGGGTGTAGTTCGCTTGATGGACAAGAATTCCATCTTTACGGTGCTCGATCTGCAGGCCGAGGCAAAACCGTGCCTTCCCAAGATCCTTCATCTCGAATTCCCTCTTCAGGATATCAGCAGTTTCTGACAAGTCTTTTTCGGCTCCTATGAGATTCATGTCATCTACATAGACCGCGATGATTGCGTATCCTGAAGTGGATTTCTTTATGAACACGCATGGACAAAGTTCGTTATTAACGTATCCCAAACCGATCAAGTATTCGCTTAGACGGTTATACCACATTCGCCCGAATTGTTTCAATCCATATAGCGAACGCCTCAGTCTAATCGAGAACGTGTTCCGTGGTCGGGACTACTTGATTCAGGCATCTTTAGTCCTTCAGAGACTCTCATGTATATCTCTGTGTCCAGATCCCCGTAGAGATAGGCTGTGACCACATCCATGAGCTGCATATTCAGTTTTTCGGAAACTACTAAACTGATTAAGTAGCGGAACGTTATGACGTCCATTACGGGGGAATACGTCTCCTCGTAATCAATTCCAGGGCGTTGTGAGAAGCCTTGCGCCACAAGGCGAGCCTTGTATCGCACAATCTCATTTATCTCATTACGCTTCCTTAGGAAAATCTATTTGTGACCAACTGGTTTAACATTGGGTGGTGTTGGAACAACAGGTCCAAACACGCTTCTTTTCGCTAAGGAGTCTAGTTCATCCTGGATTGCTTGTTTCCATTGTGACCAGTCCGTTCGTCGTTGACACTCGGCAACACTACGAGGTTCCATGTCATCATTGTTCATAATGTCAGTGGCCACTGAGTATATGAACACATCATCGATGACAGTTTCATTTCGCTTTAAAATATCGTCTAAGCTAGCATACTCGACGGATATTTCGAGGTTATCGGCATGATTAGGAATAAGCGTTTCATCTGGAACGCGCTCTTCTAATACATCGTCGTGATCCTTAATGATCTCATGTGGCAAAACGCTTTTAACAAGATTTCTCCGCTTCCGGGGCAGAACATCTTTGGAACCAACCGGTCTTCCCTTCTTCTTGGGAATAGCGGCGGACTGGACAGCCGATGGCAGCGTCCTTTGCTCGGCGGGTTCGACCGAAGCAATATGTTTCACAGGAACATAGCGTCTCTCAGGGACGTCTATCCTTGCAGGCACATTTGCAGCAGGTATAATTAATCTCGTGACTTTTGCTAGGTCACTAAATGCGTCTGGCATTTGATTTGCAATATCTTGCAGACCTAGAATCCTCTGCACTTCCTTATCGCTATGTGCAGAGGGAGGATCATGATGAGCAACAGCGGGCACATGCCACGCTAATTCACGTCGTTCCTCATCAACGTTAGCGTGCATTTCTTCCCCTAATGACGGGAAGATTGCCTCATCAAAGTCACAATCCGCGTGTCTCACGGTAAAGAGATCGCCTGTCAAGGGCTCTAAATAGCGAATGATGGACGGGGAGTTATAACCGACATATATTCCCCGTCGCTTCTGAGGTCCAAATTTTGAACGCCTTATCGGCTCAATTGGAACATTGACTAGGCACCCAAACACGCGTAAATGTGAGATGTCAGGCTCACATCCAGTAACCAGCTGGTATGCGGAAAGTGGTTGGGTGGCCATGGGCCTCAGACGGACCAAATTTGCAGCGTGCAAAATTGCGTAGCCCCATGCAGATAGTGGAAGTTTGGTACGCATAACCAAGGTCCGCGCTATCACTTACAGTCGCTTTATAAAAGCTTCCGCTAGAACATTTTGGGTATGAACATACGCAACAGGGTGTTCAAGATTTATTCCCAAAGTCATGCAATAATCATCGAAAGTCTTCGATGTAAACTCCGCGGCATTATCAAGTCTAATAGACTTTATCGGATAATCCGGATGGTGAGCCCTTAACTTAATGATCTGGGCTAAAGGTCATGTAGGTTACAAGGAGATGAAAGGTGAAAAGCTATATGAGTTATATATATATATATATAATATATATATATATATATATATATATATATATATATATATATATATATATAGTATATATATTTATATACTATATATAAAATATAAAATATATATACTATATATATATATATTATATATTTTATATATATAGTATATATATATATATATATTATATATATATATATATATATATATATATAGACTATATATATAATATTATATTAGACTATATATATATTAGACTATATATTAGACTATATATATATATATATATAGTCTAAAAAAAAAAAAAAAAAAAAAAAAAAAAAAAAAAAAAATATATATATATATATATATATATTAGACTATAAAAAATTATATATCTATATATATATATAAATATATATAATATTATATATATAATATATATATATATTAGACATATATTTTTTTATAGTCTAATATATATATATATTATATATATATATATATATATATAATATATATATATAACAAGAGCGTCATCTACACTCATGCCCAGTAAGGCCGGCTTCAATCACTTCCACACTACCACCGGATGCCCCCTCATCATCCACCTGGCCTACGCGGACGATATCCTCAACTTCTCCTCTGGAGACTGTGGTTCGATTGAGGTAGTCTTGAGCACGATCGCCAGTTACACCAACAGCTCGGGTCAGCGTGTCAATAATAACAAGAGCGTCATCTACACTCATCACAAAGCAGACAGAACCCACTCCTCCCTGCTCGCCAACAAGACCTCTTTCAGAACGGCCTACCCACCCTTCATCTACCTCGGTTGCCCGCTGGTATACGGCAGGGCCAACGCCGGCATATATGACCACCTTTCTGACAAGATCCGCAAACTAATCTCTGGATGGCACAACGCAACCTTATCCCCTGGAGGTAAAACGATCCTCATCAAACACGTTTTATCGTCCATCCCGATGTACACCCTGGCCGTCTGCTCCCTCCCCCCTAAGAAGGTGCTTCACTCTCTTGAATCTCTCTTCGCCAAGTTCTTCTGGGGTCAGAGCAATGACAATACAAACATCCCTGGGCCGGTTGGGAGTCGATGGCCAAACCCACTGGAGAGGTGGTCTGGGCTTCTGCAGACTCGCCCACATCGTGGATGCATGCTCCTTAAAGCTATGGTGGAAGTTGCGCATCGAGACCTCCCTATGGACGAAGTTCATGAGAGCTAGATACGCTAGATTATCCCTCCTGTCGGAGGCGAACACTAACAACAGATCATCGTCATCTTGGCGCCGCATCACTCGGGGACGCACCACCGCTGAACCTTGATCCGCCTACAATTGGGCTCGGGAGCGGTGGTTAGGAGCAGAAATCATTCAGCCCAACACTCTTACGCCTCAGGGTGCACCATTAGAGACCTTTGGGAGGACACTTCCGGTTGGAATTGGAGGAAGGTCAGAGATTGGCTTGGGCAGCCGGCGGCCAACTGTCTTCTTGCTGCGAATTTGCGGATTTCCGACATGCCCGACACTTGGAGATGGACCCCCAACCCCGGTGGGACTTTCAGTTTGGCGTCCGCCAGACGTATTGTTAGAGGGGGCGGGGTGCCGAACATGGTCCACGCCAATTATTGGCAGGCAGGCATCCCCATCAAATGGTCCATCCTCATCTGGCGCGCTCTTCGCCGCAAGATACCGACGGACGACATCATCGGATCATTGGATTCAGCCTCGCCTCTAAATGCCACTGCTGCGAGGAGCACAACTTGGAATCCGCCGAACACGTCTTTCTTTCGGGGGAGCTGGCCGCAGGCACTTGGTCCAAGCTTCATCACAGGCTTCGCATGGGTCAACCAATCGGGGGCTTCTACGATCTCTTGGCCTCCTGGTCCCGTTCCCACGGACATCAGATCGTAGCAGCCGTTGGCATTTGGGTGCTCTGGAAGAATAGGAACAAATTCCGTTATGAAGGGCGCCAACTTCCACCTCCTCAGCTTTACAATGAAATCATCAGACAATGTTCCAAGGTGAGGAGGCGTTGCTCTCACGTCTCCAGTCTGTTCTGGGAGACCCTGGCCTAGGCCGGTGCTTCCCCCTTCTTTCTTTTTGTGCGCGTGTGTTCCGCGCCTTCTGTTTTCTGGTCGCGTTTGTGCGCTTACTTGTATAGGCTTCGGCATTTTGCGCCTATATTTTCAATAAAAGTCTTCTTTCCAATATATATATATATATATATATATATATATATATATATATATATATATATATATAGTATTAGGCTATTATAAAATAAAGTTAAAAATAAAAAATAGTATTAGGCTATTATAAATATAATCATATTAATACGAAATTATACTTAAACCTATTTGGATGTATATCATTCCAAAATAAATTCATAATAATTCTATTAAGTCATGGCAACCAAACATGGTTCTACCAAGTGGGGTTGGCTAGATTAGGTTCCAAATATATTTTCTAGTCAAAAGAATATGAGAAGTCAACCAATAAGCCTCTTGTGCCATTTGCAACTAAATAGCACATGAAAAGTCGATTGAATGGCACATCCTTGGTATGTGTGTCGTAGACTCAAAATGGGTCAAAACCATATATTGGGTTAACTGGTTTTGATCGATGTCGAGTTCCGAACTTACGTTGGAAATTAGGTCTAGAATTACGGTAAAAGGTCAAATAGCCTATATTGACCCAAAGTTATGCGAAGTCAAAAGAATATTAGGGGGGACAAGTTTGGATGGGACATGATATATCAAATTGAAGGTACATTTATCTACTTCAAAACTTATGAAGAACGTTTCCAAATATTGGCATTTCTTGTGCTCCAAAAATTAAAACTATGGAAAGGTACATCTATAGTCATAATTAAATATAAAAATATATTTTAATAAAGAAACATCGTCTAAAATAAACAAAAAAATTCCAAAAATTATGGTACTTACATCAATAGCCACTGTACAAGGGCAATGGTCGACATGGGAGCGAAGCATAAATTTTTCTCGGACGCAAAGATCTAGCACTTAGGTCTAGTACTATAGAAGGACTCGAACAAGATGAAGGAGGTCAACTCAGAGGCTCGTCCAGTGCAGGAGGTAGCCAAGGGGATGAATATCAAAGTGAAAGACTAGACGGGTGTCACCAGGCTCACGGTCATTCCACTCGACGACTTTAAGATGATCTTAGATACTTCCTCACTATGGCAAAAATGATCCTAACGCCATACTTGGGAGTCGTCGAGATCATGGAGGATGGATATATAGTGAACATTTCACGAGGCAAGTCCACGAAGGGGAAGGCTCTCTCTGCCATCCAACTCAAGAAGGGTAGGACCGGGAGAGATGACCTACTTGGCGGTGCTTAAGACGTAGGAGGTACCCGTACAGGAGGATCTTTTGCCCGAGATTGATGATGTCCTTGCGGAGTTCGGGGATGTCATGTCGTGAGAGCTTCCTAAGAGGCTACCTCCGCAGAAGGAGATGGACCACGCTCTCGAATTGGAGCCGGGCATGAAGTCGCCCGCTATGGCCCTATACCGCATGGCCCGACAGAGCTCGATGAGTTGACGAAGAAAGTAAATGATCTACTCAATGAGGGATTCATTAGGCCGTCCAAGGCCACATTTGGTGCATCGCTGTTTTTTGAGAAGAAGGATGGAAGCTTCGTTTGTACATTGACTATCATGTACTAAACAAGGTGTTGTCAAGAACAAATACCATATCCTATTGGTGGCGGACTTGTTCGATCAATTAGGAGGCACAAGATATTTCTTCAAATTTGATCGTGCTCAGGGTACTATCAAGTATGGATAGATAAGGGGATAAGGCTAAGATGGCGTGCGTCATGAGGTATAGCTTATATGAATTTTTAGTCGTACATTTTGGACTAATAAATGCTCCTGCAATGATTTGTACTTTGATGAACAAGTTCTTTCACACCTATATTGATAGGTTCATTGTGGTGTACCTCAATGAAATTATCGTGTACTCGAACATGATGGAGGAGCACAGTAAGCATTTAAAGGCGATTTTCCAAGTGCTAAGGAAAAACTAACTCTTTGTCAACTAGGAGAATGTTTCTTTGCCCAAGAAGAGGTGTCATTCTTGGGGCATTGGATTGGACATGACATGTTATGGATGGATAAAGTGAAGGTCCAGGCCTATTATAGTGAGGGACTTCCACCAGACCGACGGAGCTGCGATTATTCCTAGGCCTGACGAACTACTATCGACGGTTGACCCGAGGATTCTTCGTCATAGACGCACCACTCAGCGATCTATTATGAAAGGATCGTATATGGAGTTGGACATCCAAGTGGAAGGACTTTGACGTACTCAAGAGGGCCGTGACGGAGGAACTGACCCTATCATTGTCGGATTACTCCAAGGCATTCGAGGTGCACACTAACTTCGCTATCCGTGCAATACTGGTACAAGAGGGACACCCCATCGCGTTCGAGAATCGCAAATTAAATGACATAGAGCGACGGTACATGGTGCAATAGAAAGAGATGATCGCAGTGGTGCATTGCTTGCGGACATAGCGTCATTGTCTTCTTAGCACCAAGTTCGAGGTCATGACAGACAATGTTGCGAGCTACTTCCAGTCTCAGAAGAAGATATTCCTAAAAAAGCAAGATGGCACGACTTCTTGGCCTAGTTTGACATAGAGCTACGACACAAGCTGAACAAGGAGAATCATATGGCCGATGCACTCAATAGGAAGGCCAAGCTAGCAACGATGTACTTGCTTAAGGGAGACATACTTAAGCGTCAAGATGGGTATACTCGAGGATCCATTGACACATGCTCTGGTGAAGCTCATTCGCGAAGGCAAAATGCGAAGGTTTTGGCTGAGAAACGGGCATCTCTACACAAAGGGTTACAAGATGGTTGTACCTAAGTGGGGTGGCTTATGAGACAGCTATACAAATAATGCCACGATACCAAGTAGGTCGAACATCCAAGACAGAAGGGGACATTGGCACTGATGGAGGTTGCCTACTATTGCCCTCGCATGCACGAGGATATCGAAGACTATGTGCATACTTGTCTTATGTGCCAAAAGAACAAGATGGATCATCAGCGATCCAGGGGCCCTGTTGGGCCTCTCCCCATGCCGAGTCGACCGTGGAAGAGTATCTCGATGGAGTTCATCTATGTCCTACCTAAGGTAGGGGCACTTTGGTCTATTCTCGTAGTTGTAGACCGATTCTTCAAGTACAAGACCTTCATTGTCGCTTCAACGAACAGCACATCAGAGAAGGTCATGCGCTTGTTCATTTCCCACATGGTGAAGTTTTGGGGCATCCCGAAGAGCATTATCAGCGTCAAGACCCCCACTTCACGAAAAAGATATGAATGAAAGTATTCAAGATCCTCGGGTCAAATCTGTACCTCGCGACCAGTTTTCACCCGTAGACTAATTGACAGACGTAACAGGTCAACTCTTTGCTTGAGGAGTATTTCGACATTTTGTTAGTGCCAACTAATGGGATTGGGTGCATCATTTTGGATATCGCTCAGTTCTGCTACAATCATTAGAGGAACAAGTCGTCCCATAGCAGCCATTTGAGTTGGTAATAGATTGATAGTCATTCACCCCGCACATGCTGAGTACAGGTCCTCCAGCACATGCCTCGCGGCTCACTAGTTTCCTCGGACTTATCATGCCCCAGTTCCAAAATACTTAAGAACCCAAGACATGAGTTTACCAGCTGTACGGCTAGAATAAGTACTTCCAAATTTAATGGACATATCATAATCGTATTACGCTGAATCCTACAACTACAATACAGCAGTCACAGGTAATCTAATATCTCTACATCAACAATATAACACTATAATCTCATCTACATGATATCGACATCAACACAGAAGAATATAATAAAGTCTGACTGAATAGAAATAGAAATAAGTCTGAATATCCAAATACAAATCTATCTGAAATAACCAAGTCTGGTAGAAATATATCCATGGAAATAAAGAAACAACGTTGGAAATAATAAAGTACTAAAAATAATAAATAGTCAGGACATAGCTAGCTAGATAAAATGTTCATGACTCTAATCACTGTCAACCCCTGGATCAGGAAAACTCCTCGGGCACAACCTCTATGTCCTCTTTAAAAAATTCGGACTCGATGCCTGGTCCATAAACTGTAGGATAAAGGTACTCGTCCGGATCTGGGAAAGAACCAGGTCCTCAGAGGGACGTAATAAATATAAAATAACAAGCTACAATATGAACTGAAATACATAAGGAATAAACAGGGTAAACTATCCATCTATGTGAATGCACATCAAAGACGACTTTAGGCCGTATGGGTAGGTAAAGGAGTAGTATAAGCCTCAACCAATGCTGAAATATATACTAGCATACCTCCCTACCGTACCGGAGGCTTGCCCGTGGCCGCTGCCAGATATATCCACTAGTATAGCCTATAACATGGCACACTGAGTTTGATATATAAGTGTTTGTCCCATACACCTAATAATAGTCTTCCCCTCCCGTGTCCTTCTCGAATCACATCCATGACTCTAGCATTTCGCATCTTTATACAAGTCTCTAACTAGACTCACTCTAATCAATATATGAACCATCACACGAACCGCTTGCATTGGTAGCTAGCCAAATATGTAGGCTCGTGCCAACACGAATTTAATCTCACATAGTGTCGTGTCATGAGATGTGTCCATTCATAGAAGTCATTTAAAAAAATTCATATAATCCGGGTACGTCTCCTATACAAGTAAGTCAAACACACGCACTCGAGCATCGATAACCACATCGATGGCATCCAAGTTATACTTGGACGCTCTACTAACACTACTACTTCTAGCACAACAATAATACAAGTATTTAACAGTACAAGAAAAGTTGCAAGGTATCTTGCCTGGACTTTCAGTAAAGGAATAAAGTCTGGCTTCAACCTCTGTAGACCAGTGATCACGAACTCCTAGAAGATATAACTAAACTAAATAAACATCACCACAATACTTACCTTTTATAGTCTAAACTAGTCACAAATAATCAACTAGCCTATACTATTTATATACAATAATCTTATATCGCAACCCATTATATAATATTATACTAAAAATATCTAATTTTAATTTCTAAAAAATATCATGATAAATTCTAAATATAGTTTATATAAATATCTTTTTAGAAAGATACGCTAAATTGCTTTATTAACGTTCATGGAAAAATATGAAAATATTTATTCTGAAATAAATCAGAATAATTAGGGTTAAATATGTTTTTATGTAAATTTATTAGATTTATATCATATTTAAATTCTATAAAAGTTTGGAGTCAAAAAGATTGATTTTAAGCGGTGTGCCGGTGTCTGAATTTGATAGAAGCAAAGTGATAGCATAACATCATGAAATAGTTGCAAATATTCATGAATAGTGATTCTAGATGATAGATGTTAGAGACCTTACCAAGGTTTTGTTTGAATCAAACAGGGTTCAAAGTCGTCGGAAAAGTCTTCGCACCGAAATTCGTCAATTCTGGACACGTTTCGGTGTAACGGACGCCACAGCCAAACAGAGTGGAACGGTGAGTTAGCAATTGAACATGAAAGTAGACATGAAGGGATATCCAATAAATTTAGTTTGAGGTGAAATAGATTAGTAAAATTATTTTTAACCTATTTTACAAAATACTAACCTGATGTTGGAATTTCAGAGCAAAATGATGGGTTTCGGTGTCTTCGAAGGCTTAGATTTCTCTTCGAAGGCAACATGGTTCTCCCTGAATTTGCTACGATGGTGGAGGAAATCGAGAGGGATGTGAGAGAGGTGGTGGATGGCTTGGAAGTTAGAGAATTGG
>JANAVB010015166.1:0-81835 GCA_029216955.1 Iris pallida | reverse complement strand
AATAGAACTTTCAGATGAGAGCTTCACTGATGTGGACAATCAATAATTTTCCCGCATACGGATGTGTCGAGATGGAGTACTCACGGCACCTGTCTTGTCCGATATCATGCAAATAGTAAGGCGTTCCGTCTTAAGCATGGAGGAAAAACTTCTTTCTTTGATTGTCATCGTCAATTTCTGCCCGCGAGTCATCCTTGGAGAAAGAACAAGGACGCATTCAGAGCTGGAAAACAAGAATTTTCTCATCCGACTACCAGATTGTCGGGATACGATATTTGGGAAGATGTAAAGGATTTGCCCACTGTAATGGAAGATCCATCGAACAATCGTGTCGATGGGTTCAGACAAACCCATAACTGGACCAAACGGAGTATCTTCTGGGACTTGCCTTATTGGAAAGATAATCTTATAAGGCATAATCTTGATGTTATGCATCGAAAGAATGTGTTCGATAATGTCTTCAATACCGTCATGGACATTAAAGGAAAGACGAAGGACAATCCAAAAGCAAGACAAAACATTACCGAGATATGCAAGCGTCCTTATCTGAACTTGATACAAAGGGGAGCTGCTGGACAATTAAGTAAGCCGATAGCACAATACACATTGAGCAAGGAAGATAGATTAATAATCTGCAAGTGGGTATCTACTTTAAGATTTTTCGAAGGCTATGTGTCGAATTTGTCTAGATGCGTTGACCTCAATGAACGCAAGCTAACGGGAATGAAGAGTCATGACTGCCACGTGTTTATGGAAAGATTACTGTCCATTACTTTGAAAGAGTTGTTGCCTTCTGCTGTATGGGTTCCGTTGGCCGAACTATCAATATTTTTTAGGGATATTTGTTCAACTAAGTTGACTGTGCAACACATGGTTGAACTTGAGGAGAAGATTATCTTAACAATTTACAAGTTGGAGAAAATATTTCCTCCTGCCTTCTTTGACAGCATGGAGCATCTACCGATTCATCTAGCATACGAAGCCCGTGTCGGTGCATCTGTTCATTATCGATGGATGTACCCATTTGAAAGGTACATAAATATCGATATAATTTAAGCTGAATTTCAGTGGGTTTTAAAATTCTTTCTTAATTCTCAAGATAATTTGTCTCTCTAGATACCTACACCATCTAAAGAAGAAAGTTGGCAACAAAGCTCATATAGAGGCTTCGATATGCGAAGCATATCTTATCGAAGAGGTGTCAAACTTCTGCTCCATTTATTTCGATACACATGTTAAAACAAATCAAAATAGACCTCAAAGGAATGACGAGGACGTTGAGGATGGAGGAAGATTCAATGTAAGGGGCAAGCCTGTTGGGGCTAGTAAAAGACGGTGGTTGACAGACGACGAGTATAATGCCGCTCACCGATATGTCTTGTTAAACTGTGACAAACAAGAAGTGAGAGATTTGGAGAAGTAAGTCAGCACACTTGCACTCGTTATATCTCGAATTTGATGAAGTAAGTGACTACACTTATATATCTTATTTTCTCTAATAGTATATTTAGAGATGAAGTCAAAATGAGGAGACCCGATATTACCGATGAGGGACTTCAAAGAGAGGTTGATTGTACATTTCTGTCATGGTTTCGCAAATACGTAAGTAACTGTGATTATAATTGAGATTATTAATATATAATCTGAAATATTTAAATTATAAATATTTGTTTACAGGTTTTATTGCCTGAAACAACACTCACTCATGAGAGTGTTCGTTATCTGGCACTGGGACCGAAAAAGCAAATAAAGACTTGGCCAGGCTATGTCGTTAATGGCTTCAGGTTTAAGTCAACTCAGAATGCTATAAATGTCAAATTTATTAATGACGGCATCAATACCAAGGATTTCGGTGTTTGCATAAGAGGCACCGTCTATGACGATGAGCCGGACTTTGACTATTATGGAGTACTTCGGGATATTGTAGATTTACAATATACTGGCCCATATGATATGCATATTGTGATGTTCAAATGTGAGTGGTTCGATACGACACCAAATATCGGTTGGAGAATCGATAAACAATTTGGATTCGTCGATATAAATCATCGCATGAGGTATAGAGGGTCCGATACATTTGCGATAGCAAATCAGGCTGTTCAAGTCTACTATACAAGCTACCCAAGGCGTCGTAGAGATCGATTTGACTGGTTGGCAGTATGCAAGATTAAATCTAGAAATACATTCAACGTTGGAGACCCAGCATACCAAGAGGACCAGATCAAAAAGTCCCAATACTTGGGACAACACTCAGATACAATGGATGTTGAAGATATCGTTGAGGAAAATAGAAGGGGGAAGAGGTTGATACACAAGACTTAGCTGTCAACCAGGGGAGAAAGAGGCGACTTGTCCCAAATTTTGAGGCAGAAGAAGAAGAAGAAGAGAGAAGAATTTGATGGGGATGAGGATACAGATAAATCGACGATGAAGATAAGGATGAGGATGAGGATGAGGAGGATGATGATGAAGACGAGGCCGAGGATGAGAACGAAGACGATGATTAGGTTAAATATTGTTGTATATTAAAACCACTTCCAATTACGTGAATTAAGTTTGACCTCATAAAAGCAATTACGTAAATTTATGTTTTTTCATTTGATTATTTACTTATTGCAGATGGCACTCCTAGTCTTTTTCGTTGCGGTGGCACTCATCTCCCTACTGGTGGTATGTATATTTTAGTTGTTTTTTATATCCATTTACACTTTTATATTGTTAATTATGTTTATGTGTTCTATTTACAGGTCATGTTGGCTGGCCGTGGTCGTGGTGCTGGTCATGGTGGTGGTGGTGGTGGTGGTGCGGGTCGTGGTCGTGGTCGTACTGGTGCTGGGTCGTGGTCGCATTCAAAGTTCCCGGGATGTGGCCCCATAGAGTGAGCCCGACCCGGAGAGTACCCCGGGCACAGACGCATCCCGCCCTCGATCGACCACTTCATCGAGGCATGAGTCCGGATCTGCTAGCAGATCCGTTCCACTATCGGAACCACCAGCAGCGGATCCACCAGGGGATGCCCCAGTTACTGCACAGTGGGCCCCGGAGTACCCCCATACACGGTTCCATCCGGTTACTGGGGAGTACATACACGGACCCGCGGATCCTCCGACGGCACCAGAGAGGCCGAGAGGCGAGTTCCGACGAGAGCTACGGCCCGCGGGGACCTCGTAAGTAAATTTAAGTTAATTTATTAAATTTCTTTCATTTATTCAAGTTAATAATCCAGTCGTTTCTTCTTTGTAGGTTTTTTCCGTTTAATGTGGGCAGGGCCCTTGGAGAAATTATCAGGGCTAACTTCCACGGTTCCTACCTCAACTTTTCGTCGGTGCCCCCAAACGTGCAGTACGTCTGGCTCGACGAGTTGAGGTATATATCTATATCTTTTGGTTAAGTCTGTGATTCTTTAATCAACCATTTTTTAAATTACGTGATAATTGATTTTCTGTGTTAGACAACGTACTGGTGGCCCCCCCATCGCGAGGAGGGATCCGCAGGACCTACAAAAGCGCTTGCTCGAAGAAGATACGGGATATGATTCATGACCTAAAAATGGGGCATACGAGGCCGAATTGGATCCGGCAGGAGTATTATGAGGACCTCTTAGGCATGATGGATACCCCTGCGTACAAGGAGAAATCGGAGAAGGCGAAGGTTAGTCGATCTGCCGCGGGCCTTCATACGGGGGGATCAAGGTCCCACGCAATGACACTTGCAGATCTGGTGAGCAACCGTAAATTTATTTCACTATCGAATTAGGTATTATTAATTAAAGGAGTTAATTAGTTTCTACGAAAATTTGTATGCAGGCCCAACGGGCGGTGAAGGAGGGAAGGGCGCCAGACTCGGTCACCATGCACGACGTGTTCCAGCATACGCACAAAAGACGGAAGGACGGGAGCTTCGTCGACGAGAGGGCCAAGGAGACTAACGTAAGTACTTATGTTTATGAGATTAACGTTAGAATTAAAAGTATTCGAACTATAACTTAGGTAAACTTAGGATTCACACTTAACTTAGTGAAACATAGGATTTAGATTACAACTTAGGTAAATCTTATAATATAAACACATTCATTTGATAGGTACGTATCGTGAGGCCCTTAGTTGGGCTCAGTTAACCGACACCGGATGTCGGTAAAACGACGCCCTTCCGGACGCCCTCTTCTTTGGCCGCTCGGAACGACTTGTTCGTAGATACCGTCAGCGGCTTTAAGAAAGGGTTCCTGTACGGAGTCGGCTCCTAGGGCCATTGCATATGGCGACGCAGAGATTTCCACCAACACCGCCTCCTCCCGTGGCCCGGACAGACGATGATGTTAGGTCGCAGCTGCACGAAGCGGTGTCGTCCTTGCGGGAGCAATTTGCCACGTACTTTCCGCCTGCGTCTGCTACTGTCGGTCCGTCTGCTGCTGCCGGTACGTCTGCTGATGGTGCTCGTCGTCTTCTACTGGTCCGTCGACTGCAGGTGTCGGTCCGTCTTCCGTGGACCATCTTTCTTTCAACCCTGATGCCCCTGTGGTACCGCCTACGACTGTGACGTCACTCCTGGATCTCATGTCCGCAGAGCAGCTACGCCGACTTTCGAGCAGTGTCTACGACAGCTTGCCTGCGTACCTTGTGGAGGAGTATATTCGTCGGTCGCATATGGGATTACCACCACCGGACAATCGACCTCCTCCTTCTTAAAATGTTGTATTAAGAAAATTTGGATTATTTGTGAGAGCTTTGCATTAATTGTGCTATAATCGGCTTATAGCACCGGATATTATGTTACTCTTTAGGATAATTGATATTTATTTTCTATTAATTTGGTTTGGTCTGTGATTCTTGGATAATTGGTGTGCATTAAATTCGTATGTGCATATTTGGTCTATGTAATTTTGGATAATTGGTGTGCATTATATTGGGTCTGTGTGATTGTTGGATAATTGGTGTGCATTATATTGGTTTTGTTTATGCATATATTTGTGAACAGGGAAAGTGCTGCAATTTTTTTCCCAAAAAACTCAGTTAGCGACGGACTAGTGACCGTTTCGCGACGGATAATCCCAGTTGCCGACGGTTCGTCGACGGATTAGCCGTCGCTATCTGGAGTTTCTAAAGTGTTTCCAGGTAGCGATGGATGCTCGACGATTATCTGTCGGCAAGGTTCTGGTGGTATAAACTTCGACGGAATAGCGATGGCCTGTCCGTCGCCAGGGCGACTGATAATCAGCCGCTATGCAGTCCCTCGCTCTAGCGACTGCTTTGCGACGGACTATCCGTCGACATGGTTCTGGAAATGCCTGATATTTCCAGAACCATGGCGACGGATAATCAGTCAGTAATCCGTCGCTGTGGCGACGTCGTAGCGACGGATTAGCGACTATTCTTCCATCGCCATGATACTGGAAATGCCAAGCATTTCCAGAACCGGATCGACGGATAGTCCGTCAGCAGGCCGTCGCTAATCCGTCGTTAGTTACCGACGAATACCGACGGATGACTGACAGAACGATACGCTCTGATACGCTGTTACGACGGTTTACCGACGGAATTTTACACTATTGTCTGCACAGTTCAGTACTTAATAGTTGAAATGGAGAGAGTCCGTCGAAAATGCGTCGCTAATGCTTCGTATTGTGATGTCGACAATCCGTCGCTATTCCGTCGCTTCACGACAACTTAGCGACGGACCGTTATTAGCGACGAGCTGATTACCGACGGATGTTTTTGGCCAAAATCCGTCGGTTATCGGTCGCTAATCGTAATTACCGTCGGTTTAGCGACGGATAGGGCCGTCGCTAAATCAATAAATTTTGGTAGTGCTCACGATGTGGTGAGAGGTACCAATCCGTATGTCTAGCTCCAGGAGGGTGAAAGATTAGTAACCTCCATCATTGCCCGGGGGACAGGTATTATCCCGTCAGGAGTGCTTGTTGGAGGAAAGTTGCCGAACTGAATAGATACCATGTCCGCCGCCACAGTAACCTCTTCAAAGTCTATCGACAGAGCTTTGGAGTCGATAAGACTCTAGATGTACTGCTTCAATTGGAAGCAATCCTGGGTGGCATGATGGACATAGCGGTGGAAGTGACTGTACTTCGGGTCCTCATTTCTGCTGCTCGGCGTCTTGGTGGCTGGATCCTACCCCCTGAAGAGCATATCGAAGATAGGTTTGACATGACTATCTTCGAATGAGTAGTTAATCTTGGGCCACTGACCTTTCGCCTATTTTTGCACAGGCTTCTGAGTCGCATCAATGACCATGCGACTGGATATGGCTGTCGTATTCTGAGATCCCGAGAGGAGTCTCGGGCATTGAAATTGCCCGAAGCTCCTGGACTTCCCTCCTAGCCTCCTTGGCTTCATCTGTAGCTGAAGGAACGGATTAAGCTACGGGATCATCATCCAAAGAAGGGGCGATCGTGTTGGAGTCCGCATTGACGGCGGGTCCCAAGCTTGTTTGTCCGAGCGTCCTCGCTGGTTGAGCTGGCAAAGCGGCTTTGATCTCGTCTACCAACTTGACTAAGGACATGAGCATGGCTTCGAGCACTTTTAGCCGTTGTCGGTCTGTAGGTGCTTCATGATCGTCGTTAATCATAAAGACTGTCCTTACGTAGGTAGAGGTGGAAGGGATTGTGGCAGAGGTACTCTCGGTGTCGTACCCTTGTATAGAGAAATTGTCAGGAAACGTCAGAATGTTATCTTCGTCAGACTCGGAAGGGGTGCTACCCCCTGTGCCGGAAGCCGTATCGTCTTGGTGAGGGAGGTGGCCTTCAGAGAAATCTGGTTCTGTTGCAGAGTTCTGGGGGATCTCTACCCCCTGTGCGTGCTCTTAGTACACCGGGTTGTTTCATACAATGAGGAGGCTGCTACCCCCAGCTTCATTTACGCTCAAGGTGGCTGGAGGTGCACCCCCGAGTGCTGGAAGCTTCTTCTTGGATTGAGTACCTAAATAGAAACCCCCTATGGTTGAAGGAAACCCCCCAGATGAGGGTCTTCTTGCAATACTGGCCGAGATGGCCGGGCTGGAAGAACTTGTCTTCTTTCCTCCCTTGCCATGAAGAACTTTTTGAGTTGAGTTACAGGAGACGAAAGAAAACTATTCGTCCCCTGGAATTTATACCTGTCGGTCAGGTGCTGGCTGCTGCAGTCGCTGAAAAACTGACTGTCGATCTTCAGGTACCTGATTTGTTTCAACAGCAGTTGATGATGACCTGAGTGCAACGACTCCCCGAGAGGGACTCGCTACATGCTGACGCTGCCGTCTTGCGCTTGTGAGTAATCACGTCACGTAAGTCGGTAGGAAGCTGCTCTACCTTTGCACCAAACTTGTGAACTCGGGAATCCCGAGCACAGGGGTGCTTAGGCATCTTGTTTTCCTGATCCGTGGCTAGTAAAAGCACTTGCTGGATCCTTAGAGGGATACTTTCCATCAGGAGCCCGCGTAACGGTTAACGGGGCCCACTGACAGTCAGAACTTGGACAGTTGACTGGGCTGGTTGAGCCTGAACTGCCCTAGACCTTTTTGACTTAGCGTCCGAAGGCGCATAGTAAAAAGAGTCCATACTGACATCCCGCTTCTTTAATAGTCCGCAAGGCATCGGGCCCGCATGAGAGGCGGTCGAACATAGAGCTTCTGACAGCACCGCATGAGACGTCCTGTCTGTGGACAGGATTGGTCGTTGTACGGCCCATCTTCTTACGGCTAGAGCTGTTTGTCGCATGAATCATCTTCCTGCGGGGAGTTGGCTGTCGCATGAGTTGTCTGCCTGCGGCCAGAGTTGGATGTTTTATGGGCAGACTGCCCATCTCTCTCTGTGGCCTCTTCTTTGTCCGTATGGAGTTCCCTTGTGCCCCTAAAAACTCAGCATCGTAGTTTTCCTCTGCTGGATTTGGGGACAGTGGGGTCCTCTGCGGTCGAAACAAAGCCATAAGAGAGTTTGGTCACCGTCTTGGGCTGTAGAAGGAGCTTCTTCGAGAACTTGGTCGGAGGCAACAATTTTACGCACCAATGCCTTGCGAGTCCTCTTCGGGTTGGCTCGCTTCTGAGACGGGCTGATGCTCCCTTCAGAGAGCAATTCTTCGAAGGCTTGTTGGTCAAAACGGACCACAAGCATCTGCTGTGTAGAGCCGAGCTTAGATGCGTCAGATTGTCACCAACTTCTTATCGGAAGAGAAGGATGTCCCAGCAGAGTCACCATCGTGTTAGCCATGAAAATCAACAACAGGTATTACAGAACACTGGAATTGATTGCAAACTCGCTTGTACAAAGAAGAGCCTAGAAAGAAAGCTTAAGAAATAATCTAAGTACAATTGTTTAGTTTTGATTCTGGGGGTGACGGTGGAGGCTCGGGAAAGTGTTATAAACTCTGCCTTACTCCGTGGACTATCTGATGCAGTCTCTAGCTCGTGAAGATATTGCTTTTCTCTTGAAGGTTGCCAGCTATTGCAGGGGAGTGGCACCCTGATATTTATAATAGGATGGATTTTGAGCCGCATGGTTGGTTTGCTGCCACGTGGCTGGTTGGCACGCAACGACCCGCTCTTGTACGAACCCTGCTTTTGGGCAACGTCTCATGTCTTACCTTTCTTATCAAAGTGTCAGAACTGTCATGCTTTTGCCAGTACTTGTCAGCTTTGTCAGTCGAACTACTCCTCCTTGATCGCATTTTCCTTCTACAGCTGTTCATCGATGGGCCGCATGCGGTTTTGAACAGTTATGCGGCTGTGCTTCATACGGGTCTGTTTGGCCCGAAGTATCTATACGGCCATTTGTAATCCGCATGAACTCCATATTTTTCATCTTTCTACAATCAAATATAATACCATAATAATAATAATAATAAAAAAAATCAATGGCATAGTCCTAACTTCTTCCTGCAATCCTTCTGAATATTCTTTTTGCTGCCAAAGTGACAAGTTGAGCCCCTTCGTCTGGTAGGGATGACCTTCTGCTGAAGATGCACTCCAGAATGTCGGACTGGTCTTCCATGTTGTCCTTAAAATTACGTTAAATATGGCATAAAAGAAACTACTTGAACATGATTTCTAGCGGATGCTACTACTATAGGATTCTAAGTTTACATAACCTACCAAGAAATAAGGTACCCTCAGTTCTAGATCCATCCTAACTTACATGATAACAGCATAAAAATCAAGGTCATGAACCTTCTAATGAAATTTTGGAATAGTACAATTCCTAAGAAGGAATACAAAACTTAGATATTGTTGTTGAAATTAAGGCTTTCTAAGGAGTCCTAAGTGTCATCATTGTTCCATTCGTTAATGACTAAATATTAACTAATTTAACATTATTCTTATATAGGTCAGGTCTTCAACAAGATAGGAGAAAAATATTACTCTATTCCTTCTAACTATCAACAGGCTATACAATTTTTACAAGTACACCTAACCATTTTGTACCTATCAGCTATGAAGGGTCGAGGTTGAACTGAACAGATACATACACCTATTGGTCAATCTTCTAGTCCATGTGTTTTATAGATCATTTTGAGGCTAGTTTTACCATATATAGAGATAATCGTCTAGCCTAACTCAAACCTTCATAATCTATTTAATACTTATAGGTCACCCATCATTATAATATTAGCACTCAATAAAAAGTCCTCTAGTACTTCTACTCAAGATTTTATCTTAGGCAAAGGGTGTCACAGATTTAGTCTAGTGATCCTAGGGTCTCCGTTAGGGTCAAATCCTACGATGTACTATATTCGAACTTCCATCTTCGGAGAATATCTATAAAGTTTTACCCACCTTAGCTATTTATTAGTCCTATCAAGCATGGGCTCCTATGTCCTCTAAGTAATAATTTATACAACAAAAGAATGTCACTCCTACCTATTCGATCTATCTAGTATAGGTGTCTATCTCTATCTCTACCCTACTCGTTTGTAGATCATCACTCTCTAAAATATTCTATCCATCTTACTTCTATAGCACAGTGTAAATAATTTATCATCCACAGTTGTTCGCCTTTCCGAAACAGAAACAAACGAGAATTCGATACAATGAGTTCAAGAGAGGCATGTACGATTACATATACAAGGTTCAAGAGTGATAGTAGATATCAAAGGAAATTCAATAACGGTTGTGCATTGAGGTTCTAATACACTATCTTATCGCATGCTCCTGCATGGGCCACAACAAAAATATATCACGTCCCAGTTCCAAAATACATAGGAACTGAAATGCAAACTTGCCAGCTAATACGTAGTAGAATAAGTTTCCAACTGAATGGACTTATGCTAAATGTACTATATTGTATAGTAAACTAAATATAAACTAGCTAAATTATATCTCAATGACACGAGTAATATACATGTTCGAACAAGCTCAAGGAAAGAATAAGCTTGCAAATGATACCTAAATAGCAGAGTAAATCAAGGACGATAAAATAGGAAAAATAAAATAAAAATACCAACCATATACCTGAATCTCGATGCAGCAACCAACACATGTCCAACTACTATATACTACCTGCACAGCCAATACCGAAGAGATCACTAGGTCCTTATAGGGATATAACAAGATATAGAAGAACATGTTAATGCAAACTGAGTAAATATAAACAGGAAATAAATAGCTCGGGTCATAACACGGTCAAATATTCTACCACCGAAACATCAAACCACCCCTACAACCAACAAGGAGAAAGATTGCTATACCATTCCATGATAAGACACTATCCCATGCCAAAATACAAACTGAAACTAACCGCTATCTGATGCAAATTGAAGACGACTTTGGTACGTATGAGTGGGTAAAAGAATAAAGCATAGCATCCGCTAGAGGCTTTCGTATGAACTGGTATACATCCATACTGTATCTGACATGTAGTTGAAATGAGTAGAATTTCTCATATGATTTTATTGATGGGCTCCTGCAACTACTTATAGAGAATACATCTCCTCTTCACAATACAACTTCCGATGTGGGACTAAAGTCCCTTATTAGTTCTCAACACTCCCCCTCAAGATGGGCGATGGATATTAATCACCCATCTTGTTACATAGCTTTGACAGACTCAATGAACTAAGACCCTTAGTCAGACAGTCTGCAACTTGTTTTTCTGAGTGAACATGGTCAATCTTCAGTATCCCTTGTTCCAGCTTCTTCTTGATGAAGAATCGATCGATCTATGTGCTCTGTTCTTTCGTGCTAAACTGGATTGTTAGCTATACTTATTGCAGCTTGACTATAGCTCAGAAGACGTAATGGTGCTCCCTTGTCCAACTTCAAATCTGTCATCAGTACTCTTACCTATAGCAACTCCGACACTCCCAGAGCTATTGCCATGTATTCTGCTTCAGCTGTCGATCGTGCTACCACTGGCTATTTTTTGCTTCTCCATGAGACTAGGTTTCGTCTTAGAAAAACACAGTACCCCGGTAGACCTTCTATCGTCTATGCAGCTTGTCCAGTCTGCATCGTAGTATCCCTCAACTTCTATGTGTCTATTCTTCTTGAACCATAGTTCTTTTTTCGACGTCCCTTTCAGATATCTCAAGATTTGAAATACTGCTTCCATATGACCCGTTTTGGGATCATGCATGTAGCAGCTCACTACACACACCGCAAATGAGATATTCGGGCGAGTGTGCTCCAGATAAATCAATCTTCCTACAAGTCTTTGATACCTTTCACGATCAACAGGCTCTCTTGCTTCTGCTCCCAGCTTGCACTTCTGGTCAATTGGAGTTACTGCTGCTTTGCATCCCAGCATCCCTGTCTCTTTAACAGATTTAGTATATATTTTCTCTGTGAGAGAATAATTCCCTGTTCGCCGTCACACACCTCGATACCCAGCAAAATACCTTATCGCTCCTAAATCCTTCACCTTGAACTCCTTCGCGAGTTTTGACTTCAGCTTAGAAATCTCGACTTCATCATCACCAGTGATTATTATATCATCCACATATACAGCAATTATAGTAATATGGCCTCTAGTATGCTGGAGAAAGAACGTATGATTTATATTTGTTTGATGGTACCCCATGCCTGTAACAGCCTTTCTAAATCTGTCAAACCAGGCTCGAGAAGATTGCTTGAGTCCGTATAGTGACTTCTTTAGTTTACACAGTTTACCATGCGACGTCCCTCCGTCTGATTCTGTCGTATAGCACCCTGGCGGGGGTTCCATGTATACTTCTTCTTGCAGGTCCCCATGGAGAAAGGCAATTTTCACATCTAACTGGTATAGCTTCCACCCATAATTTACTGCAATGGGGACCAGAGTTCTTACCGTGCTTATTTTGCTACTGGGGCAAACGCCTCATCATAGTCAATGCCATATGATTGTGTGTATCTTTTGCAACCAACCTCGCCTTGTACCGTTCTACTTTTCCTTCTGCTTCTCCTTTACTGTGTACACCCATTTGCATCCCACAGCTTTCTTCCCTTTGGGTAATATAACCAGCTCCCATGTCTTATTTTTCTCTAGTGCCCCAAGTTCTACATCATTACAGCTTTCTTCTTTGGATTTTCTTTGCTTTCTGCCAACACATGGGCAAAGAAGTAGAGTCTAACGATACAATAAAGGCTCGATAATTTAGAAATATTAGAATAAGACAAGAAGTTGGCAATGTCATGTTCATAATCATCATAACGACGAGGAGCTTTACCCACATTGATGTGAGAAGATCTCCTTAAAGGAGCAATAAGTGGTGGAGAGGACATACCATCAGAGTCAAAGAGATCCGCATTAGAATCAGAGTGATTCGGTACGGGGGAAATATCTTCAAGAGCCGGGGCAGGAGTAGATGAGGGACTTGGTATGGTAGGCACTGGACTTGGTACAGTAGACAATGACACTGGGCACGGCTTCTCCCCATGCGTAACATATGTATCGTCTTCTTCATCGGAGTCACTGATATCTCCCCCCTTTCATCCAATTCTCCACGACCGGGCACGGGACCGATCCGACTACCACGTTTGGACTTATTCTCTCCCCCTCACGTCTAACACCCTCCGTGTTAGGTGTGTCACCAAACACTGAACCTTCATCTGAACCATAGAATGGTTCTAGTTCTCGGAATATAACATCCATGATTACAAACAGTTTTCGTTCAACCGGGCTCCAACATGCATATCCCTTTCGAGTCGCTGTGTACCCGACAAAGACACATTTAACCGCTCTAGGATCCAGTTTACCAAGTCCTGGCCTATTATCTTGGAAAAAACATACACACCCCCAAATACTTTCGGTGAAACTGTGTAAGTGGTTACACCAGTAAGCATTTCCAACGGTGTCTTTCAGTCCAATACCTGAGATGGCATTCTGTTGATGAGATAAGAGGCCGTCAAGACATCTTGTCCCCATAAGTGTTTTGGGACATTCATAGCCAGCATCATCGTCCATGCGACCTCCAGCAGGTGTTTGTTCTTTCTTTCGGCCACACCATTTTGTGCCGGTGTATAGGCACATGAAGTTTGGTGTAGTATTCCATGAGTGGATAAATATTCAGCAACCTTCTTATTAGTATACTCCGTCCCATTGTCAGACCGTAAGCACTTAATTTGAGTGCCATATTGTGTTTCTACCCGGCGATGAAAATCTCGAAATGCCTCAAAGACGTCACTTTAATTCTTCATAAGGTAGACCCAAGTCACGCGAGTATGACAATCAATAAAAGTGATGAACCATCAAAAACCGTTAATACCAGTTGTAGGACAATGGCCCCATACGTCCGAATGTACCATGTCAAATGCAGTTGAACTTCTATTCCCGGAGCTCACATATGAGCTTCTGGTATGTTTTTCCAACTCACAAGCATTACAAATAACTTCTCTTTATTAGCCCTTTGATATGAGGATGGATACATTCGACTAATAACTTAAAAGAAGAATGCCCGACACGCTGGCGATGGAGGAGCAATTCGTCTTCTACACTGCTACGTAAAGCGTCCGGTTGTGCGTCTGCTAGAGATGCCAATGCGTTGTCCAGTCCGATCCTGTCCAAGTACCATAGCCCCTTATGCCATGTGTCAGTCCCTAGTCGTCGTCCTGTCCCCTTCTCCTGAAATGTTACCTTAGGAATGTCAAAGGAAACAATACAGTTTAGATAAAGGATAATGGCACTAATAGATATAAGATTAACAGGAAAAGAAGGAGCATGTAAGACATTATTAAGAGTAAGGAAAGGAGTGCATGTGATAGTGCCTTTATCCATTATAGGTCTGGAGGTACCATGAGCAGTCTGAATACTCTCCGGCAATGGTAGGTGAGTATAGTCCTAAAACTCACCACGGGACCCCGTGACATGGCGAGATGCCCCAGAGTCCATAACCAACCTTGCTGATGGACAGATGCAAGAGCACGTGCAGGTATACCTGTGCTGGATTGGGCAAAGAAAGTGATATGATCCCCTGAGGTAGATGACGCCCCAGGAGTGACATGACTGTTGGCCGAACCCAGCTTTGTGCCTCACAACTTTGCAAGGAACTCCCTCTCAAGCGGGGTTATTTCTGCCAGTTGATTTTCTTCTCCTTCCTCCGCTAGATGTGCTTTGTGTCCTCCAAAAGAATCTCCCCTTCTACCAACATATCCTCCTCTACCACCACGACGTCCTCCATGTCCCCGTCTGCAATCACTAGACTGACTTCGCAGGGGTTTTGGACAAAATTTGATGTAATGTCCAGAGTCACCACAGTTGTGGCACACACCACTCACAGATGGAGGCTGAGTGAAGGCAGCAAGGGCAGACTTTTCAACCGTGGCTTGGTCCCCCTGGAAGGAGCCCTTGTTGGGCATCAACTTCATTCGAGCTTCTTTCTGTGTCATGACCGCTATAGCTTCCTCCAAGGCTGGAAGCACAGGTTAGGACAGGAGAATATTCCTTCTCTGCTCGAACACAGGGTTGAGCCCCTTCAGGAACTTCATCATTCGCTGTCGTAAAATATAAGCCAGGAACGTCTGAAAATACTTCGCAAATGCCGGTTCGACTTGTGCATCTTCCATCCCAAGTGGATCATAGTAATCCAGATCAGATCAATAGTTCTTCAACATGGCCGCGTACTCAGAGATGGTACGGTCGTCTTGGGCCACCCTATCAAGTTCATCCTGAAGTTGGAAGACCCGCATAGGGTTGCCCGAGCTTGAGTACATATCCTTCAAAGTCTGCCATATATCAGCGGCAGCCTCCATCGCCTCGATATTGTCCGACGCATGGTCGGTCAAGGAGGCTGTCAACCACCCAGCTACGACGTTGTTGACAATCTTCCAGATAGCAAACTCCTTTGAGGAGGGATCGGATAGCACCTTCGTTTGGCCATTGACAAAGCCAACCAAGCCACGTCCCTTCAGCGTCCGCATCGCCTGCCTCGACCATTTCAAGTAGTTGGACATTCCTTCCAACTTTGTCTCCAGCTTTTTTAACTTCTCTATTTTATAGGATGACGGATCCACATGAGTATGGGTCACCCGTGGGGTTGCCTCGGTTAATCTCTTTGATAAGATCTCATCAACCAGGGCCTTCATCTCTTCTGCCGTCAATTTACTACTGATGGAATCCATGGCGTCGTCAACTGTGAGTAGGGAGGTCTTGTTGTATCCCTAGTCATCGTCGTTTGCTAACTGTTGGGTGTCTTGATCTCGGGTATCTATGTCATCAACTATAGAGACCAGGGGGAACAATAAGTAGCCTCCTCACAGAAATTCTTCAGGCATACGAGCAATTAGAACCGCGTCATGATGACGAGGGTAGATAGTGCAAGCATAACCAATTTGACCGTGACTTCGTGCATGATCGATATTTCCAGAACTCCGAGTAGGAGCTGTGCAAAAATAATGAACTTTTGTAAGCACTTCCAAAGAAGGTGCAAAAAAACAAAAAATCGGGGTACTGTACAGCAGTTCCCGGGGGGGACAGGTCCGGGACGCTGTACAGCAGGTCCGGGGGGGCAAGTCTGAGTTGGGGGACACTGGAATAGTAGATCGGGGGGTGGGGAGGGCTGGCGTCAGGAAGGGAGTGGTGGTCCGGGGCGCTGCACCGCAGGTCCGGGGGGGAAAAGAGCTGGAATAGTGGATCGGGGGGTGGGGGCTAGCGTCAGGGAGGGAGGCCAGGTCCGGGGCACTGCACTGCAGGTCCGGGGGGGAGGAGCTGGAATAGTAAATGGGGGTTTGGGGGGGGCTGGCGTTAGGGAGGGAGGAAAAAAATTTGGTAACCTGGCTCTGATACCATGTTGAAATGAGTGAAATTTCTCCGATGATTTTATTGTTGGGCTCCTGCCACTACTTATAGAGGTTACACCTCCTCTTCACAATATAACTTCCGATGTGGGACTAAAGTCCCTTATTAGTTCTCAACACATGTACTCAGGGCTACTAAATGGATATATCCCCTAGCCATACTTTATATCACTAGCATACCTCCTGACCATCTCTGACGTGCAGTTAAGGCCGCTATTGGATATATCCTCTAGTGACATACCCATAGCAGGAAAACTATGAACCCATAATCGGACAATACTGAGGCCAAGTGGGGTATCTCATACGCCGACTAATTGTCTTCTCCACCGATGCATCGCATGATTCATATCCATGACTCAAATAATTCACATCTCAATGCAAGTCATCCTACCTAGACATGACCTAACTATCCAGTGAGTCAATGCACCAAGGGCCAGTTGATGGGTGACTCATGCATATGAATTCTTACTCATGTGTCATATAGTAACACGTGTAAAGGCCATGGAAGTTATATCAATAACTATCCAACTAAAGGTAAGTCTATTAACTCTAGGTCAACACACACATCCAAGACGTCGATGGCACCCAAGTCAAACTTGGACGCACACAAATATAACTATAAACAACAAGCACAGAAATAGGAACTTAATTTAAACAGAGAACAAAGATAAGGTATCTTGTCTGACATTTCGGAAACAGAATAATCATCTGTCCGACTCCAATTGTAGCTGAACAATTGTGAACACGTAATAATATAAATAAACTAAAATAAATTCTAACTTAAAGATCTCACACATACCATGTATACACTTACCATGTATAGTCTTTACTTAGGCATAACTACCAAATTAGTTTATATCCAAGTATAGTCATATAAGATTATACTAGCATGACAAAAATATTATTCTATAATTTGAAATAATTACTTTAAATTCTGAAATAAATAAATATAAATTTATTTTTATGAAACATGTAAATATATACATACTCTAACTATTCTACACACACATATAATCATGTTATTAGATAAAAATAGTATATTTATAAACTAAAAGTAATAAACATAAATCCTTGAATATTTCTTAAAAATAATAATATTTATAAAAAATACACTTCTCATAATTATACTAACTAATTGGCTTATTAAGCCAACTTTTTAATTAAATCGGAACCAAATAATATAAAAACTAATAGATTTAAATTCTAAAATAAATCTAAGTAATTTGAGAAATAATAGTAATTGGCATCAAAACTACACAACAAGGATCGCACACTATATATATATGTACAACTAGTCAACAACCATAAATTAACACTTAACCATATATACCATCAATGCAACTACATATGGCACCATATTATTTTAGAAATATAATATTTAAATTTCCAATATATATACTTTTATTTCTAAAAAAATAAACTTTAATTTTTGAACATTATATATATATATATATATATATATATATATATATATATATATATATATATATATATATATATATAAAATATATATATATATTTATATATATATATATATATATATATATATAAAATATATATATATATATATATATATATATATATATATATATATATATATTAGGAAAAACAAATTCAAATTAATGCATTTATTTACCAACACAATGGTGCCATATGGGTCCAAAATAAATTAGTAAAATTTTGATTTTCCATCTAAATTAATCAGATTTAAATTATATTAAACTCATATAAAGTTTAGAGATCAAGTAGTCAGATTATGGTAGACTTTTCGTTATCAGAAAAACTAGTATCATGAAAATGATGTCATAAACATATGAAATACTTGCAAATATGGACAAAGAACATAACTAGATAATTAAGAGTGATGTTAGGACATTACCAATGATTTTTTGGAGATCAAACAGGTTTGAAATTTGTCGAAAATATCCTTGCACCGAAATAGGTCAAATCTGGACCAACATTAGTGCAACGGATGCCACGGACAAACAGAGTGAAACGATGTGAGTTAGAAATTGGACATCATAAAATACATGTAGGGCTATCCATTATATTTGGTTTCAGGCAAAATAGATAAGAAAAAAATATTTAAAACCTATTTTAGAAGATGACAAACCTACTGGTTCACACAGAATTATGTTGCTAGAATAGGCTGACTTGTAGGGCTATTTTGGTTTACTATAAGGGATTGTGGATGTGTGAGGGTTTGATATGCTTGTAAAGGGTCGCATTAGCTTTACAACGAATATCATGAAGCGTCACAGGAGGTCAAAAAGGGGTCAAAACTGCCATTACGCCACAAGGTGTCTCCGACGGCCAAGGCTAAATGTAGTTTCAAGATTTGCAAGGTGGGGAGTAGGGGTCGCTGTTTTTAGGAGTTTAATATATAAGATTTTGGCCTCGTATAAGTTAGGATTAATATGGAGGAGATTTGGTCAACCAATCAACTAATATGGCAAAGTAGGTTTCCATATTTGAAAAGGTAGAAAATTGAGTCAAAGATGCATGGGTTTAATGCATGTGAGCTGCTATTAAATGTTCAAAAATTAATTAAATATGTCACTAATTGATTTTCGCAATCCTAGGTAGGCTCCACTAAGTTGGGTTGACTAGGCTATGGTCCAAACAATTATTCGAATTAAATTGAACACCAAAAATGCTATAAATGGGTCTCATGTGTCATTTGAAAATAAGTAGCACATAGAAACTCAATTGGGTGGGACACCTTTGGCATGTGAAGGTGGCTCAAAATAGGTCAAAATCATATATTGGATGGTTTAGGGTTGGATCGATGTCAAGTTCTAAAATTTAATTGAAAAGTACGACAAGTTTTATGGTAGATAGCAAATTGAACTAATTTGACCCAAAAGCTGCACAATAAAAATAGAATACAAGGAAACATGTTTGAGTGTGACATAATATATCAAATTAAAAATAAACTTGTCTAAATCAAAACTCATGAAGGAAGTTTCTTGAGATTAGCATTTTTTGTGCTCCAAAATCAAAGCTACGAAAAATATATATTATGATAAAAAAATATAAGTGAAAAATATCTATTAATAACTATACTAAACAAAATAATAAAAAAATTCTAAATATCTAGGGGCTTAAATTTGGATTTGTGCCGACGTGTCCTATAAGACACCGACACAAAAAGGATTTGTGGAATTGTGTCCTACATGACACGGAGAAGATCGTGTCCGGAGTTGTCCGACACAGGAGAGAAATTGTAATTGTAATAATAAAAATAGTGGCAAGAAAAAAAAATTTGAATATTCATTAAAAACTCTGTGGGGGTTTCCCACCCGTACTCTCCTGGGGAAGGAGATTACGAATACATTCAGGAGCTATAAAAATAGTGTTAGAAGAAGATGAGCTTAGGGCTTGATTGGCCAAAGTGTGGGCTATCAAATTCCCAGTACGTCTCACAAATAAAAAGGTAGGAACTATCAAGTCCATGGCAATGTCTCGGCGCGTCTCCCTCACCAAATCAGCAATCCTCCAAGGCGTGAGCTCTTGTTCTCCATTGAAGATTCTGTATACAGTGAGGGAGTCCCCTTCAATAGAGTATTTTGTCGTCCCGATCTCCCTGGCAAGAAGCACACCCAGCCGGATAGCTTGTATCTCTGCTTCTAGACTTTGCTCCTGGGCAAAGAACTGTGGTGAACTCGACGTCTTGGCTGCAACGAAGCATCCCTTGGAGTCTCGTGCGACTGCAGCAGCAGCAATAGTGGTGGCGGTTGTGGCCCCATCGACATTAATCTTTATGCAATTGGCGCTTGGAGGGGACCAGCTTTCCGCCCAGTTGTTGGTATTGCAAGTTTCCTCCATCATCGACGTAGTGATAAGATCATCCTCAGAATAGTATCGGAATAGCCTGTAAGCATTTACAACGATCTGTAGGATGTCCGGGGCTTCATGTCTGAATACACACGCACATCGTGCTTTCCACAACGACCACAAGATAGCGGCTCCTATCTTAAAAGCCTCGAGCGCTTTTGGATCTAGCAACCATAGACGAAGGAGAGTGTGGATATTGGATTGCCCGTCAATCCGAAGTCCAAGTTGGCTTGCAAACCAAACTGATTTGGCTATACGACACTGTAAAAATAGATGATTCTCATCTTCATCGTGGTTGAGGCATATGGGACAGAGTTGGGATCTATTAGGGATATGCTTATTCATGTTGGCGAGGAGTGGAAGAGCTCCCTGGAGTAAACGCCAAGTAAACATTTGAATCCTAGGCGATATAGATTTAACATTCCATAGCCTTCGCCATATATTCTGGTCTTGAGCTGCAGTGGAGCTCTCTCCTCCACTCCGTCGAATAGATTCATATAGCGACTTAGTCGAAAACTTCCCATTCCTAGCCTCCGTCCAAATCAGTTCGTCATGGCCATCTCCATCTGAGAGATCTACCTTCAATATGGCTTGCGCTTCGATAGGGGAAAAAATGGCGTTAATCAATTGGGTGTTCCATGCTCTACTTCCGGAGATCATTAGATCCCTAACTATCACTGGTTTGACGTTCATCTGGGCCATTGTATCAAGCATAGTTACTCGAGAACCAGGTAACGAGGGAACCCATGGTTCCGATTCTATGGCTATCCATCCGCCTTTAATACGACAGTATGCTTTGTCTTCTATCATCCGACTAGCTTCTAGTATCCCCTTCCAGGTGGCTGAGCTCCTTCTCGTGCTGGTGGCATTCCATATGGAAGATCGAAGAAGATATGCTCCCTTTAGGAGGCGAACCCACAGGCTCGTAGGATTCGTCAAGAACCTCCATAATAGTTTACCGACAAGCGCCTCATTGACCTATTGGATCTTCCTGATGCCAAGGCCGCCCTCTTTTTTAGGTCTGGTTATCTTCTGCCAAGCAATCGTATGAAGCTTCCTCTCCGTAGGGTCATGTCCCCACCAAAAGGACCGTTGTTGTCTCTCCAACTGAGAAGTGACAGCATTAGGAATCTTGTGTGTCGCCATGGAGTATACTAGGATAGATGCCAAGGTAGATTTGATGAGAACTGTCCGTCCTGCCTGCGATAGTTGCTTCGCCTTCCAACATGCCAGCAGCGACCCACATTTGTCGGTTAATGAGATGTAGGTTGATCGTCTTCCTTTATTGAGAAGGAGATGATGCCCCAAGTACTTGTCATCCATCTTAATATCCGCCAAGTGAAGCAGATCGGAAAGGCTCTTGCGTTCTTGTGTGGACACCTGTTTACTGAAATGTATACTCGATTTCTCATAATTTACTTGTTGTCCTGACCATGCAGAGAATGTGCTCAATATGTCCCACACAGCTACGAGTGCCACTTGCGAAGCCTGTCCAAAGATGAGGATATCATCAGCAAATAACAAATGTGAGATAGAAGGAGAATATCGATTGATCCGCACTCCTTGGAGAAGGTCGTCCCGTTCATATTGGTGGAAGAGTCTTGAGAGAACTTCGGCACAGAGGATGAAGATGAATGGAGACAGTGGACAGCCCTGACGGATACCTCTTTTTGGTTTGAAAAAGCCTTCAGAAACTCCGTTGACGAGGACGGAGAACGACGATGATGTGATATATTCCATAATTAGGTTGTTAGACTGCTCCTGAATGCCCATTCCATGCAAAATCGATTGGATAAAAGGCCATGATAGGCGATCGTACGCCTTGGACATGTCTATCTTCAACGCATAGGCGTTCTTCTTCCTCGAGAAAAACTTCATCGCGTGGATGATCTCTTGTGCGATAACTAAGTTATCCGAAATTTGTCTTCCTGGAGCAAATGCATTCTGGTTTTCCGATATAAGTTGCGGAATGAGAGGTCGCAACCTAGTAGTAATGATTTTGGAGATGGCCTTGTAAACAACGTTGCACAACGCGATCGGGCGAAAATCTACTGGACATGCCGGACTGCTCTTCTTGGGAATGAGAACAATATTGGTGTGGTTGATATTCGGGGGCAGCGTACCATTGGTGAAGAATATTCGGATGGCCGCGGTGATCTCGCCACCCACGATCGGCCAATTCTTTTGGTAGAAAATCGCTGGGAATCCATCGGGTCCTGGTGCCTTGAGCGGGCCTATGCTCTTAATGGCATGCAGTATTTCACCTTCATCTGGAACTTTGCATAAGGAGGCATTCTGTTTCGGAGATATCGGGGTTGGCGAGCTACCGTAAGCGGGGTCCATCGTTGTCGAGTTGTCTTCACAAAATATGGATTTGAAATGGCCAATAAAGGATTCAGCGATCTTTGCATGGTCACCTGTCCAACTGTTGTCGGGGAGACGAATTGCTCGAATCTCATTGATTCTTTTCCTAACAGTGGCTTTAGCATGAAAATACTTAGTGTTTTTGTCTCCGCTCTTAATCCATTGACATCGACTTCTCTGTCTCCAGTACAGTTCTTCGATGGAGTGTAGGTCATTGAGTTCTTCTTTGAGATCCCTCTCATCTTTAAGTGTTTGATTTGAAACTGGCTGAGACTGGAGAGCAAGAAGCCTCTGCTTGGTGCCTGCTATGCGATTTTTTATATTGCCAAAGGTTGCATGGCCCCATTTGTGAAGTTTAGTCATGGTGTACCTGAGCTTTTGAGTTAGATTCTAACCTGTTACATTACTCCGGTGCGCCCAACATGATTCGAGAATTCCTGAAAAGGTCGGGTGACTAACCAGAAGGATTCGAGTCTGGGAGGTCTCCGTTTGCTTTTGAGACGACTGCATTTGTTGAGGACGATGGGTGAATGATCGCTATTGATGCATGGCAAGGAGGAAACTGACGTATGGGGTTTGCTCTACACCAATCTGGATCAGCGAAAGCTCTGTCCAGACGTTCCCGAATATGCCAATTCGGCTCTCTCCCATTGGACCATGTATACGCTGGTCCAGTGCATCCAAGGTCAATGAGACCACAATGGTCGATCATATGGCAGAAGGAAGCAGCCGCTTGGGGGTCAAATCCTCTTCCCCCCTCCTTTTCTTCAGGCTTCATGATTATATTAAAATCCCCGATACAACACCATGGTGTCGTAAAGGACCTTGCCATCTCCTTGATAGTGTTCCAGAGCTTTGGACGATCAGATTTCCCGGGGCAACCGTATACGCAAAGCAAATTCCAGGCGGGTAGATGCTCTGTGCCATTGATGTTTAAGAGGATGAGGTTGTTTGAGGAAAAAGAGACTGATGCACTAATAGTGTCATCCCATGCCAACCATAGACCGCTGGAGCGGCCAGTAGGAGGGACTGAGTAGTGGTTTTTGTATCCAAGGTGGGGGAGGGTTGTGGATGTGTGGTAGGGGTTTGACATTGATTCGAAAATGAAGAAGATGGTAGGGCGTACCGCGGAGAGGAATGAGCGGAGAGTCCGGACTGTCGAGGCATTCCTCGCCCCTCGACAGTTCCAGGATAGTACTAACATTGACCTTGCGGCTGTTGAAGGTCAACCGCCACCACCGTTGTTTCAATGGAAATAGGATTTATTTGTAGAATTCTGCGCTTGCTTGGATTAGGCTCTGGGGAATCGGAGCCCGGTCGCTTCTTGCTCGACGTAGGGGGAATGTCTGTTGATGCCTTTGCTTTACGAGCCATTCTTTTCCAGGTTTGTTTCTGTGGATTGTGACAACGAATAACAAGCCCTTCATTGACAGAGAACTTTGTTGTAGAGGTCGTACTGCCTGAGTCTTCTCCTGAGGAATAGGGAGTTGGATGAGGAGGTTTTTCCAATGTCAAGGTGGAACATGGGGGTTGCTGTGTGGTGGATGATGAGGATGGGGGTTGTGTTGTTATGATGGAGGGGCAAGTGCTGCTGCTTGAGCCGGGAATGGTTAAAATATCAGGCCCATCTGTAGTCGTCGAAGGGGATTCATAAGGAATTAACATTAGGTGTTGGTCGACCTCCATCATGTCCCTAACTTCACTCTCTGGGGGTAGGCCAATGAGATAGTTGTCATATTAGTACGTGGGTGTATAGACTGATCTGCATGCATGGCCTTCGGAGTCCGGCTTGGGTTGCATGAAGGAGTGGGGACCACGTTGAGCTGAGGATCGGAGACGTTATGTGGTAGATCGGCTCCGGACTCGTTGTAGGCAGTATATTGTGCCCCGGCCAATCGAGATCTTGTTGCACCCGAGATCTAAGATGGGTCGCCCTCCTTCCGGCTTTCGTCGATCCGGTTTGGTTGGTGTATGCCCCCCTGGTTCTCATTAAAGGAGTGATGTTGCTGGCTTCTTAACCCATCTTCATTATCCGGACCACTTCTTCTGGCCACACCTCTCTGCATTTCAGCCTTGAAGTCGACCTCTCTGACTTTAGGCTTCAGAAGATCTGACATTCTCTGCTTTTCTTCCTCCGACCAGTCATCACCCATTAGAGATTCGAATAGTTCTTTCTCTTTACAGTTTGTATAGGAATGACCGACCCTAGCACAAAAGAGGCAGAACCTCGGCAGTCTTTCGTATTTCACTTCCACTAGGCCCGTGGTAATGCCGTCGATGGAGGTGGTTATGCTCTTCTTGATGGGTTTGGATATATCAATGAGAATTTTGATTCTGGCATAAGTTCTCCATTGCGCTTCATCCTCGGCTGAGCAGGGCCTAGGCGTTCCAATGGCTTCCGCTATTTTGGAGACAGCAGCCCGATTCAAAAACCTGGGGGGTATCCTATGGAGTTGGATCCAGAAGTCAGCGTGAATGAAACGATATTCTTCTGGGAGTTTATTAGGATCACATCTTTCTATCGCTAGAAGATCCTCGTTGATGCTCCATGGCGCGTCAAGTAGTACTCGATCCGCCGCTTCTGGGGATGCAAGGCGCGCCAGAAAGGTGCCCGCCTCGGGGTCCAGATCGGACACATGGATATTCTCCGCCGCTTTCCATAGTTTGGTAAGGATGGATGAAAGTGCAGTTTTTGAAAACCGTCGAGTTGAGTAGGGCTTAACAGCCAACGATGACGACCAATGCTGGGGTACAGCACTTTCTCTGGCCGTAAGGGAGATCGTCCCTGCCGGTCCTTGAAGGGGGAAGAGCGATGACATTTTCTCAATGACGTCCCTGTAGGACGCCATGGCTGGATATGGTGCTTATGAGAACAGTTTTGTGGAGGGGAGGGGGATGGAAGATGGGCTAACAGCATGTTGAGATGGTGTTGTTCATGGCTGAGGTGGGGGTGTATTCGGTGGGAGCAAAACCCTAGGGGTTTGGGAAGATAGCAACCCTCAGGAAGGTCGACGAATGATATAGGTAAGACTTGGCAAGAAAAAAAAAATGGACATGGTGCTTGCACGATGAAATTATGGATGGCAATTAGTTATGGTTGAGACGGTTTGGTTGTAGGAAAAAGTATAGGAAAGCCTCCCATTAAATAGGAGTGAGGGTTTCCTAGATAGAAAAGTATTAGAATCCTATGGATTGCATCTTCCCCAAGATTTAAATCAAAGAAAAATCAAAAGTAGATTTGACCAAATTTAAATCATATAATTGATCACAAAAAGAATTTAAATAATACTCAATATTATCAAATAACTTGAAAAATATATTTCTATAAATACCAAATCAATTATATTTTTATTGGTCAAAGTCTATAATCAATATCTAAAAACTAAATCAAATCTACAATAATTGATAACCAGAACAAATTTAATTAATAATTAATATTACCAAAACAATTTAAACAATATTTCAAATAGTATTTAAAACATATTTTCTTATATAAATTCAAATCTTACAATAATTGATTAAAATTTAAAAAAGTAATCTATTCTACTATATAATAGGAAAACTTAGATGGCGAAACTTTTGAATTCCAAAAATACCCTTACATACTTATACTAATTAAAAATAGTACATTAATTTTAATAAGGACAACTTAGAAATTCGGAAGACTGCCCTTTGGTCTTCCTAAAGAGTCTTCCTAAACTAATTAAAAAAATGTTAAAATACGTGGAAGGCACGTGCACATATGCTAGTTTTTATAAATATAAAATTCTATTTAAAATAATTTGGCAAATACCCTTGTCCTTCAAAATATATAGAATTTCAAACAAAATAATTTTTTGTCTACAAAAGATTTAAAAAATAAAAACTTCGGGAACAGAGGTTACAATAATATAGAACACAATACTCCATTTTTATTAATCATGAAGGAGTGGGAGAGTGACAATTCCATCACTTGCACAAATGGTCTCCATGTTCCGATCACATATATGATCAACAGGTCCTCCAGAGATGGTTTGACACAGTGTCATATTCCCCACTTGACATAGCCACACCACCGAGCCATGTTCCATAACTCATCCATTCGGCCAACTTAAAAGAGAGTTCATTATTCTCAATCTCCTGATTTTCAACACCAATTATGGTCCTACATTCTGATCGAATCCAAGAGCCAACCAAATATCTCGTGCAGAACGGGGCATTATAGGGATGGTCAGTGGAAGATTGGAGATGTAGAGAAAAGATTATAGGAGTTAAGTTGAGCTTGGATTTTGATGAGATTATAGTAGTTGAAATTATAGGAATATCTAAATATGGTAAATTAGATAAAGAAGGAAACAAATTAGTATTGGGTGATGAATGAAAATCAGAACTTATTTTAAATGGAAACACACTCTCAAAGAAAATCACATCCCACGAAAGTAGGAATTTTTTGGGTGTCAAGTTATAGACATTATACCCTTTTTGGCCACATGGGTAGCCAAGAAAAATGTACTACATTTACCCAGGATCAAATTTGCTAGGATGGTTTGGATGCATGGATACAAAACATTAATAAGCAAAAATCTTTAAATGAGAATAACTTGGTTTCTTTTGGAAAAAATCAAATAGTGGTTTTCCCTTAAGAATTGGAGTCTGTGTCCTATTGATTAAGTAAGCCGCATTGAGTATGACATCCCCCTAAAAATGTTTTGGAAGATTTGTTTGAAAAAGGAGGGCTCTAGCTATATTTAGCAAATGTCGATGTTTGCGCTCAGCCACACTATTTTGTTGTAGTGTGTTGACACAACTGGTTTGGTGGACGATACCTTTAGATGAATAAAATTTAGGAATCTTAAATTCTAGGCCATTATCACTCCTTAAGACCTTCAAACTTTTACCAAATTGATTCTCGACCAAGTGATGGCAAGAGGTGTGGTTGAGCTCACTATCGGAGGCTGCGAGGGAACTTGTTCCTCTTGGGCTGCCTAGTCGCCAGAGGTGATGGCAAGAGGGACAACGTTGTCACTACGAAGATTCATTTTCTGGCATGAGATATAAGAATTTTGTTAGAACAGATTCAAGCTAGATTCAAGTCAAGCAGTCAAATGACAGTTCAAAAATAGAATCAAGGAAGGTGATCAAGCATTTGGATGATATCATATATGAAGGCTTGCTCGGTACACTAACATAACCGAAATAATAATTTCTAGACCAGTATGGGCCACCACAAAAATATGTCACATCCTAGTATTAAAATACGTCGGACTAGGAATATACGAGCATGCCAATTGCATATGTACAAAGGATAATCCAATATATAGAATCCACGAATACACACATAAGCTGTAATATGAACTATTGCTCATAATAATAAATAATCATAGGTATAACTATATCTCATCCACAACAGTAATAAACGAAATTGTCTATTATAATTAAATAAATAGTCAATAGTGTTGGTAGTCGAGTGGAAGCAAATCCACTGCCAAGCAACTAAATCAAACTAGAAAGAGAATGGAGTCTGAGCTTTAAGACAAATACATAAAAGAAATAGTGACCACTAAATAGATTCCTCGACTAAAAGAATCAACTATAATCAGAAGAGAAAACCTCACTGGCAGAAAAGAAAGAGTCCAGTCCTAGTTTGTACTCCGACGAAAAGTCTTGATCGTCTAAACCTGGAGAGATTTCTAGGTCCTTAGAGGGATGTAACAAGATACATAATTACATGTCATGATATATAATGATATATAACAACTACAAAAAATGTAAACTAAAATAAAAAGAGAAAAAATCATGCATAATACAAAGCATTACCAAAGGGACTCCTAACTATTCTATGTGTAATATATTTTGAGAACAGTGCATGTCTGCATGACCACCAAGTCAAGTCGAAGAAAGAAAGTAGCTCAGTTGAGAGTCTAAGTCTATATACAATTCTTCAGTATCGAGGGAGTCTATAGCATATAGTCTATCTATCGTTTCTTAGTATCGAGCGAGTCTACGATAGATAAGGAGGTAGTCAACGGCCAATCATATTCTTACCACCCAAAGTCCTATCTATGTCGTATCCACGACATAATACCTCTAATAGCTGCTAAGTCTTCTAGCATGCATTTCTATTAGCAGTTAAAACCTAACGCACTTCCTTTACGTATTGCTGGCCAGTCAATACGCAAGTCCGAGATTTACATGAGACTCACAACTCATGGCACACATGTGTCATGGTCAAAGGAGATATACCAATATTTCACAATAATAGGGTAGTCCTCTAAAACTAGGCCAACGTCACAACCCACATCCGATATAAGGGCACGAGTACATGGGTACATCCAGTGTACACCGCAGTATCGGCGGTAGAACGTTGTTTAAGTCAATCCATACTAACGAACATATCTCACGAATATATATATATATATATATTAAAATAACACTAGCTTTATTGATGTATGAGGCGCAAAATGTTGAAGCCTATACAAGTAAGCGCGCCAGGCGCGCGAAGACCGACAAAAAGAGAAGGAAGACCTGTAGCTACAAAAAACCTAACTAGCCTGGCCCGTAGGGTTGATCAGTGTATCCTAGAAGTGGTTAGATGAGTGAAAGCAAGATCTGTCGATCTTAAAGATTCGACGGAGGGCTTCTCTGTACAGTTGAGAAGTGGTGTATTGGTGACCTTCGTATTTAAATTTGTTTCGATTCTTCCAGAGAACCCAAATACCAATGGCTGGGATGATCTGATGTCCATAAGAAGAACCCCAAAAGGAAAGGAGATCGCTTAAGCTCCCGGCCCGAGTAACCTGGTCGCAGCTGATAGAGAGTTTGGTCCACAGCTGAGCGACGAGGTTCCCGGTAAGCAAGATGGGTTCAATGGTTTCTGTGTGGTGTTCTGTACAGCAATGGCATCTCGAAGAAAGGCTGAAGCCGACGGATGCGAGGTAGTCGTCGGTGGACAGCTTCCGGTGGTGAGCTTCCCAGAGGAAGATGGACCATTTGATGGGGATGTAGGAGTACCAAAAAGGAGCGATCGACAGTGAAGTCACTCAGTTATCTCTCACAAACTTACTAGTAGTGGTAATCGTGAAATTACCGCCGGAAGAAGGGGACTACCGCAGGACGTCAGGGGATTCGGAGATCCGGATATCAACGTTGGCCAGGTCGGCAGTCGCCTCTGGTCCCAGCCAATCTCTGGCCCTGTCCCAACGCCAGCCAGAGCGGTTGTCCCAGAGCTCGCAGATCATGCAGTTTGGTGGGGCGTTCGTGGACAGCTGGAGGACCTCGTTGCCCAGCCAACGTTCGTAACCCATCGACGATTCTCTATTGCCAAGCTGAAGGGTGATGAATAGCTCCGCGAGGTGACGTCCCTGTAGGAGACAACGCCTAGATACGAAGGAACGGTTGTTGGCAATGGTTGTATCAGGGTGGGAGTGTCGAAATATCTGGCCTTCATGAACCTGGTCCAGATGGAGTTATCCGTACGGAGCTTCTACCATAACTTCATGGAGCAGGAATTAACAATGTGCACTAATTTTTCAAAGCCGAGTCTGCCTGCTTCAATAGGTTTGGCCATCGTATCCCAGCTGGCCCAGTGGTACTTATCTTTGTCGTCATTGTGACCCTAGAAGAAGTTGGCCATGAGGGACTCTATTATGGATAAGACCTTCTTAGGGGGGAGCAAACTGCTAGGGTGTGGACGGGGATGGAAGAAAGGATGTGTTTGATGAGGATCATCTTGCCGTCCGGGAAGAGGGTCGCGTTGTGCCAGTCCTCGATCTTCTTTTTTATTTTGTTCACAAGACCGACGAAGATTCTCAAATTCGATTTACCATATACCAGCGGGCACCCCAGGTAAGTGAATGGTGGGTATGTAATGGAGAAGGAGGTCAGGTTGGTGATAGTTTTGAAGTGGCTCCTGTCGACGTTGTGGTGGGTATAGATGACACTTTTATCAGTGTTAATGCGTTGTCCAGAGCATTTGGTATATTTCTCCAATGTTCTGCTGACCACCTCCATCGACCCTATGTCGCCGGAGGAGAATATGAGGATGTCGTCTGCATAAGCCAGGAGTGTGATTAAAGGACAGCCAGTAGTGGTATGAAAGTGGTTGAATCGGAGAGTGTTTGCCATGTTATTTAAGTTTCTGCTGAGCACTTCGACGGTAATGATAATGATGGTGGATGATAGAGGATCTTCTTATTGAACCCCTCGGCTGGATTTGAAGAAGCCGTCGGCTTGTCCGTTAATGATAGTTGAGAACCAAGAGTTGCTAATCGATCTGAAGATGATGTCGAACCAGCTTTCAGAGAAGCCGAAGGCCCTGAACACCCAAATTATAAATTGCCAGTCCATACGGTCGTTGGCTTTTTCTATGTCCAGTTTGATGGCGATATTCCCTCCTCTGGACGGGAATTTCATGTAAGTTATCATTTTCTGAGCGAGAAGGATGTTATCAGTGATGTTTCTCCTGGGGACGAAACTGCTTTGCTCCTCAGATAATTGTGGGTAGTAGTGTAGACATGTAGTTGGTGATGATCTTGGAGATGATTTTGTTGGTGAAGGTACACAGGCTGATGGGTCTGAAGTCTTTGAAGGTCTCCGGGTTTTCCTTCTTTGGTATGAGAATAAGGTTAGCTCGGGAGATGACTTTGGGGTAGGTCGTGCCCTGGAAGAAAACGATCGCGGCCTTATGAAAATCAGGTTCGAGGATATCCCAACAGGTACGGAAGAAGACCCCAAAAAACCCGTCAGGTCCGGGCGTGTTGTGTGCGTCAAGAGCCCATACCGCCGACTTGACCTCCGTCGCGGAGGGGGGTAAAGAGCTGTCCATTCTCGCCCTTGTTGATCAGGTGGGGAACAGAGGCCAAGAAATCTTCGTCCTTAACGACAACCTCTTTGGAGAATAGTTTAGTAAAGAAGTTAGCCGTCGCCGCCTGGATGTTATGTTATTCTTTGATTAGGATGTCGTTGTCATCGGAGATTTGGTACAGATTAAGCTGATGACGTCGACCTTTGACGCAAGAATGGAAGAAGGCAGAATTCTTGTCACCTTCTGCATCCCAGGTCAATCTTGCTTTTTGTTTCCAGATTTTCGTCTCTACTTTCAGCCGGGACTTGAGGAAAGCTTTGGTGAGGTTAAGCACGGAGCGGGCCTCAGGGGATCTATTCGAGGCGTAGAAGATCTCAGCACGATTAACATCATCCTCTGCCGTCTTGATCGCTTGGAAGATGTTCCGAACGCGAGCTTGCTCCAGGCTGAGAGGGGCGCCTGGTGGCTTTAAGCTTTTCTGCTACGCTCACGAGGGGTCGGGGTTTCTCGTCGAGTTCCAAGCGTCGGCCACGATGTTGCAAAATTACAGGTGATGGCTCCAGAAGTCGAGGAAGCATAATGGTTTTTTTAATAGAGTTGGAGTTGCTGCTAATCTCGACTAGTAGTAGTGAGTGATCCAATTCGCTGGTGTTAAGGTAGGAGAGGGTAGAGATGAGCTCCAGATCAGACCAGCGGGTATTGACCAGGGCTCTGTCCATATAGGAGTATTGTCTTTGATCCCCATCCTGCATGTTACACTAGGTGAAAGCGTTGTCAGAGAACGGAAGGGTGGACAAGTGGGTGTTGAAGATGAAGGTGTTGAAGTCATTTATGGCTGATTTGTGGGGGACGGCCTCCCGACTTCTCCTCTCTGTGGGAGATCGTATTGAAGTTACCAATGTAGAGCCACGGATGGTTGCTGTGGTTGAGGTGGGTGTCAATCAGGGTGCCCCAGAGTAACTTGTGTTCGAAAATGTCACAGCTGCCATGTACGGCAGAGAGAAGGGATCGGGATGAGAGAAGGGGTGATCTATCCAGCAGAATAGAGCCTGATTCGAGTCGTGGACGATACCGAATTTGAATTCGGAGTTGAATAGGATCCAGATGTCATGGCATCCAGCGACGACAGACTGGAAGCCTAGTTGAAGCTGGATGGATTTGAGTTTTCTTTTGGAGATTTTGGGTTCGATGATCACTAATATGTCGATCCGGTAGATTTTCTTGAGGTCAATTATTCTCCTCAAGGTAGGTTTATTGGCCAGCCCACTAACATTCCACGAAAGGATGTTAAGCATTGGGGTGGTTGGAGGGTGATTGTTGAGCTTAGTGGCGGACCGAGTGGTCCTATTTGTGGGCTCTTGGTTGTATTTTTTTCTTCTTCTTCTTGGAGATTTTAGGAGCACGCTGAGGCGTATCTGTGGTGTCTGCCTCCGATTCAATGGTGTCCAGGATGCCGAGCCTGGGAGTCGAGAGAGGGATGTCTTCTTTCTTAATGTTTGCTAAAGCATGGAGGAGGTTGTTGATATCCAGGAAATCGGTTGCCCTGGCTTGCTGTATCCTGTCCTCGGAGACGATGCTAATGGCAGCAAGGTTCAATCCGAGATCTATGCCGGGGCTAGGGGGACTGCCTGAGGTGGCGATGGTGGGGTACAGGATCAATGCCAGCCTATTCATGTCCTCGCAGACTGTAGAAGCCCCGGTGATCGGAGTCTAGCTAAGAGGGGGACTCTCCCTTTCGGCGTTAGAAGAAGGTAGAAAGGTGAGAATGTCGAACTGGTTGTGAAAGAGTATGATCGATGGGTTAGTTGGGGCAGTGGCTATGGCTGGCGGTGGGCTGGGAGAGCCTTCGTTGTCAATAAAGTGGGAGTGGGAGTTGGGGAGGAGAGAATCGATTTCGGTAAAATGGATTAGGTTTCCTTAGGTGAGTGCGGCTGGCGATGGGCTTTCTTCTTCAGCTTTGGGTGGGCCCTGAAGCAATGCTCAGTGAGGTGTCTGCGAGTATGACAGTACTTGCAGAATATAATGTTGTTGTTGTACACCAGTGCCTGAGAGAGAGATTGTCCTCCGACCTCGAGCTGAATGTAGGTGGGAGGATCGGATGTCAGATCGTGCTCCACACAAATTTTTACGTAGTTGCGTTTGGAGAGATTACGGGTTTCCTCAGCGATTTCTACTAGGGTTCCGAAGGAGCTAGCGATACGCTTCAGAGCTACGGGGGAAAAGCAGACTAGGGGCAAGTTTGGGAGAGTGATCCACATCGATATTATCGATGAGTCCATTTTAGGATTAAAACTGGGGGACCATTTGGCAATCTTGGCATGATGATTGTCGATACTGGTGGTGCTCTTAGCCCAGACTAAGGAGTAGTCGAAGTCGGAGGAAAGGTGGAGCAACATATGTTTGGGGTCCAGTGGGGCGACCTTGTATGCAGACGAGAGACCCCATCCAGCAATGATATCTTGGATAGTGGTGAGTTTCGGGCATCCGGACGTAAATTTCAACACGAACGTCTTCGCAAAGCTCACCGATAGGTAGGAAACTTCTTCGGCCGAAAATGGGACATGGATGGTTCCATCGTCGGACGGGCTCGGGAGGAGGATGTCTGGCAGGACGGGGCTATCATACAGGACAGGATGCTATATCCCGCGATCTGGCCTCAGAATCTCTACGAAGGAAGGCGCCATATGGTATTTTGCTGCGCACAAGGATGGGGAAGTAGAGGGCTGTGATGACCCTAATTTTTGGAAAAAAATAGTATTTCTAATTATTAGGTTATATTGTATATTTAATTATGATTATATATGTACTCTTCCGTGTCTTTGATTTTTGGAGCACAAGACATGCCCATCTCTTTGTAATGCCTGTGGTTCGTATTACGTATTTCTGGAATACGTGTATGTATTTATTCTTGTATTGCATGATTTTCTTGCTTAATTTCCTCCATGGGCTTGGTTTATTCTTGGTTTGGGTTGGCTTGGTTCGGTTTGGGATTGCTTTTGGTTCATCATAAACCATGGATGAACCCCCTACCTACCACCACCTTTGATATTTATTGCCATTTCTTCTTTCTCTCTCTTCATTACTCATCTTCTTCTTCCCCATTACTTCCTTACCTACCAAAGAGAGGGAGAGAGAGGTCTAGGCAAGTGCAACTTGCTTCCACAAGAGAACCCATTTTTATTGTTCCATTAGCTTCTCCTCATGTTTCTAAGACACATTAGAACTTGTCATTTTCCATTTTGAGGCTTTAATTTTTGTAGATCTAGGAATTAGTTATTTTCAGATTATGGTGGTTTTGATCTATCAAACTTCTTTGTTTTCAAGTATTGATGGTTTCATGTTATAGAGAACTTTATTCTATCCAATTTTGACCTTTAAAAAGTTGGATTTGGACTTGTTTTGACTAAGTTATGGACTTTTGAAGCTTTGGGTTCAACCATGGAGTTTCTGCTGATTTGGAGAAGACAGTGAGCAGTGCGCGAGCTTTTTAGCTTGCGTCACTGAGCTGTGCGCGCTCTTTAGCGCGGCGCAGTCTGAACCCCATATGCTGTCTTTTGGGAGCGTATGTCTTGCATACGCTCACTTGGATGACAAGGAGTCGTATGGACCCCATAAGCTGCCTTGATGAGGAGTCGTATGGAGTTCACACGCTACCCTTTGGGAGCGTATGTCTTGCATACGCTCACTTGGGTGACAAGGAGTCGTATGGACCCCATACGCTGCCTTGATGAGGAGTCGTATGAAGTACATACGCTTGCCTTTGAAAGCGTATGTCTTGTATATGCTGACCTGAGTGTAGCTTGACCTGAGCATAGCTTGACCTGAGCGTAGCTTGACTTGAGCGTAGCTTGACTTGAGCGTAGCCTGACCTGAGCGTAGCTTGACCTGAGCGTAGCCTGGCTTGAGCGTAGCCTGACCTGAGCGTAGCCTGATTACCCTGGATCTTCTGTAGCCTTGTATATTGATATTTTATTAGATATTTAACGACCATTTTATATCCTTACGCCTTTTGTCCTGAACTTGATAATCACGAATTTACTTGATATGTTTGGAATTGATGATTGAGCATGACGTGATGGTGACCCGTAGTGGTGCACTCCTGACATAATAACCTGACATGACCTGATAGTGGCCCGTCGTTGCGCACTCCTGACTAGTACACTTGACCTGATAACCTGACATGTTATATCTTGATAAGCTGTTGCGACGGCTACTTGACATGACATGACCTGTATAATATCCTGGACACCGTGGGCGATTGTGTTTATATAAATAAACCAGTCCTGTCTTGCATCATGTCTAGGACAGGGACTCCTGAGTACCACGGTCAGGAGTACCTACAAAAATGGACTAAGGCTAATAACTAGATTAATACATTAGTCATGACGAGATTTCCCAGCTACAGGCAATCCCGTTACCTGGGCACGCCTTGGGATCTGTAGCCTGCCGTCGAGTAGGGCACATTTCCAGCACACTGTCATGTGTTGCACCCTTCAAGCTACCTAAGGGTACATTCGTTTCCTGGACGATGTACCCACCTGAATTTAACTCTAATCTTTTAACTCGGGTAACCTGGATGGTCTGCAGGGCTTGTGGCTGTGGAATAATTTTGCAGCATCTTGTTAGTAATTAGGCTTGTGACAACCCTAGTTAGTTAAAGTATCAAGCCGTACTTCTTGCTTGGCCGTGAAGTGATTGGATGGAGTCTAACCAGTCTAGTCTTGCCCTGATCCTGTTCCAAATTACTGCATGACCAGAATGCTTGTATTTATTTTATCGATAAATGGTGAGAATTCTAAGTTCTGTTCAGACGAAGGGTTACAACCCCGGTCCTTGTTTGGTTTACAGGTTGTAACCTGGTTATCTGAATAGTTCCATGGTTATCTCGTCGTATATCATCCTAGTGTATTTTCTTTATTTCCAGTTCTTACTTTTATTTATATCTTGTGCTTATTGCTGGTTTTAGTTCTTAAGTGAAGCCTCCTTTGTGGCACTTGCTCTTTCTGGGGTCTGACCCAGCTGGTTTTGTATGGCCAAATTTTGAAGCAGCTACCGAGGATCTCCCAACCTTTCTGCCAGATGGTGAACACTAGAAGGAATCCTGGCAACGAGTGGGTTATTTTGGCTCTCCCACTCTATTGTAAAAATTATTCTTTTGAGGCGTTTAGCCGACAAGCACCTGTTTAGCTCGATTACACTTTTACTTATTGTCTGCCTACGGGCTGTAACATGATTAACAGATCCTAGGGTTGATCATGTATGACTAAACTCTTGCTAGTCCTGACATTTTGTAACGACTAGCTTCATGATCAGCTGAATATGTAATATTTGGGACGCCTTATTATTGTATATTTAATAATCATACATCTTGTAACTTTACTTACTTGCTTGTGATTGAGACAATAGGCTTGTTCATGACCTTAAGAGACTGCTGGCTTGTAGTTAAACCCTCATGTATCTAGACAGCCGTGACCGTATAGCGAAATGAATTCCATTTCATATACGTAGCTGGCTATATCTGCCCCCGCTCTCCAGTATTCTGGTTCTGGGGCGTGACATGGTTTAAGTGGTGGCCCATGCAGGTCTTGTAAATCAAGATATATGAGGGTTTACCGAATAGATGTCTCAATCAGTATTCGTCCTTGATCTCTGCTCGTATCTTCTGAATCCCTGGATTCTGTCCTGATCATATGCTTGTATCGTTGATCTGTCCTGGTCCTTCCTTATTGTTCCCTATGTCGTCTTCTTCAGCTGCATTGTTCATGGTCCTACCGACCAGCAAGACGGAGTACCTCCCGCGGACCAGCAGCAACCTGGAGATCAAGCCCAACATTTCGGGGTAGCCTCCAGAGTCGTGCCTTCTGGCGGAGAGCCACCAGTCCAGCCAGTTCAACCTGTAGAATATGATGACGGCACTTTGGTAGGACTCGTCAGGACCTTGATAGCTTCTCAAGATCGTCGTGGAGATGTATTACAACAGGCAGTGGCGGATGCTTTGACCAGAGGTGGTCATCCGGGGAACAGCACGGCCAACAGCGTCAAGCGCTTGAACCCTCCTTTCTTCGACGGTAGTGAAGATGCTATCACAGCAGATGCTTGGCTTCAGGATACAGAGGTGATTCTAGAAGCAGCCAGGACCCCAGAGAACGAGAAGGTGGCTGTTGTGCGCCTGCAGTTGTTAGATCTTGCCCGCAGCTGGTGGACAGCGTAGGCCGTTGGATTAGCCGCACCCATTGCTTGGGCAGTATTCAGAGAGAGATTCCAGACCAAGTATTTCGATGCCGTGGCTCGGTATGATCTGCAGACGAGGTTTACCAATCTGAAGCAAGGAGGCAGGACGGTCGACGGATATGCGGCCGAGTTTTCCAGACTCAGTCGGTTTGCTCCCACTTTGGTGGCAACCGAGTATGATAGAGCCCAGCGGTTCCAGCAGGGACTTCACCTGGAGATCTTGTTGGCAGTTGAGCAGTTTGAGCATCAGACTTTTGATGCAGTATTGAGGGCAGCTAGGAGGCACGAGTATACCTCCCACAGGATCGTGGACAGGGCCGGAGGTCGGAAGAGATCTCACGGCCAGATGAATCAGTCTTCAGCACCGGCCCCGGCAGCCAGGGCTTTGACTATTGGAGCTCCGAGGCGAGCGGCCTCAGTAACGTCGGTTCAGCATTCAACTCCGACGCACCCTCAGCAGCAGAAGCAGAAGCAATCTTCCGCAGTGGGTTGTTCTCATTGTGGGAAGCCAGGCCATGTGGTGGCAGAATGTCGCAGGGCACAGAGATTGTGTTTGGCTTGTGGAGCACCAGACCATAGGGTTGGATCCTGTCCGAATAGGGGAGGTTCATCATCGTCCAACCTTTCTAGCTCTTCGGTGAGGGGACCAGCTCCGATCCAGCAGCAGCAGTATCCATTGTCGAGGCCCTTGCCGCCTCAGTCCCAGATGTTCCAGCAGCAGAACCCCCAGCAGTATGTTCAAGTCCAAGCCCAGAGTCAGAGCAGGCAGCGAGGATTTCGGCAGAGGGGACCAGCACCACGAGGGCACGGTCAGGCTATGGTGATGACCATGGAGGAAGGATTGGCACCAGGAGAGGTAGTGGCAGGTACTATCCTCGTCAACTCCTTTCCAGCTTCAGCTTTATGTGATTCTGGTGCATCGCATTCATTTATGTCTGCACGATTCGCGACACGGATAGGACTGGAGCCCGAGTCATTATCAGTAAGGCTCAATATACTTACTGGTAACGGACTTGTGGTAGTAGATAGAGTGTTTTCCTCGTGTCGGATCGTAGTTAACGGTAGAGAGTTCCCCGCTAGATTGATAGAGTTTCCAATGGCCGATTATGATGTGGTCCTAGGGATGGATTGGTTGAGGAACTAGTATGCTAGGATAGACTGCCACATTGGCAGGGTTGTTTTTAGCATTCCAGGCGAGCCAGAGTTTTTTTCTCCCGAGGCGAAGTTGAGTCATCTCCTCCAGTATTGCGGATGGTAGTAGCAGCAGTTCAGTTGCCCAGGATAGTCGAGGAGTTTCCAGATGTTTTTCCAGAAGAACTTCCAGGTATGCCTCCGGAGCGGGAGATCGAGTTTACTATAGACTTGATTCCTGGGACAGCCCCAGTGTCAGAGAGAGTCTACAGGATGGCGCCATCAGAGTTGGAGATCTTGTACAAGATGATTGAGGAACTTAGAACTAAGGGATTTATTCGTGCTAGTGGATCGCCTTGGGGAGCCCCGATGCTTCTTGTAAAAAAGAAGGATGGTACGTCCAGGTTATGTGTTGATTACCGTATCTTAAACTCAGTGACAATCAAGAATAGATACCCTCTCCCGAGGATAGATGACTTGTTTGATCAACTCAAGGGGGCATCAGTATTCTCGAAGATTGACTTGCGCTCAGGATATCACCAGATCAGAGTCAGAGAGCAGGACATCCCGAAGACAGCTTTTAGATCGAGATATGGGCATTGGGAGTTCCTTGTTATTCCTTTTGGAGCAACCAATGTGCCGGCAGTATTCATGGACCTCATGAATCACATCTTCATGCCTTACTTGGATCAGTTTGTGATTGTGTTCTTGGATGACATTCTGGTCTACAGCAAGAGTGAGGCGGAGCATGAGCAGCATCTCCGTATAGTTCTTCAGATCCTCAGGGAGCACCAGTTATATGCCAAGTTCAGTAAATGCGAGTTCTGGCTCGATTGCATTTCGTACTTGGGTCATATCATCACTCGAGGAGGAGTAGAAGTGGATCCCAGAAGATTGTGGCTATTGAGTCATGGCCAATGCCCAGCACAGTTACAGAGGTTCGCAGTTTTCTTGGATTGGCCGGCTACTACCGGCGGTTTGTTTCGGATTTTGCTTGAATTTTAGCGCCATTAACGCAGTTGACCCGCAAGGATGCGCAGTTTGTTTGGACAGCAGAGTGTCAGAGTTCTTTTGAACTGTTGAAGCGAGGCCTGATAACAGCTCCTATTCTTACGCTTCCAGATGGGACCAGAGGATTCTTAGTGTACTGTGATGCTTCAGGCAGAGGTTTAGGATGTGTTCTGATGCAGCATGGGAAGGTAATAGCTTATGCGTTACGACAACTTCGTGATCATGAGAGAAATTACCCAACCCATGACTTAGAGCTGGCAGCAGTGGTGTTTGCACTTAAGTTATGGAGGCACTACTTGTATGGAGTCAGGGTAGAGATTTTCACCGACCACAAGAGCCTGAAGTATATTTTCACCCAGAACGATCTTAACATACGTCAGAGAAGGTGGCTGGAGCTTCTTGTGGATTATGATGTCAACCTGCAGTATCATCCTGGGAAGGCCAATGTTGTTGCAGATGTATTAAGCAGGAGAGCGGGAGTTTATTTTCTAACAGCGCAACCAGAGCTGTTAGCAGATCTCCAGAATATGGGTATTAAAGTTATTCTCCCTTCCAGTGTGGCCTTGATGGCCAGTATGCAAGTTCAGTCCACTATAGTCGAGAGGATCCGGATGGCGCAGTCGACAGATTCCAAGCTTCAGAGACTCAGAGCAGAGTATGAGACAGGACGAAGACCAGAGTTATGCATTCATAAGGATGGTACACTTCGACATGGTAAGCGTCTTTGTGTACCCAGCGGAGATGTCCGGCAGGAGATCATATCAGAAGCGCACAGTTCACAGTATTCCATTCACCCCGGCAGTACGAAGATGTACCGTGATATCCGACAGCATTTCTGGTGGAATGGCATGAAGTGGGAGATAGCTCGGTTTGTCTCTCGTTGTTTGGTTTGCTAACAAGTTAAAGCTGAACATCAGAGACCGGCTGGGCTTCTTCAGCCCTTACCGATTCCAGAATGGAAGTGGGAGCATGTGACCATAGATTTTGTGACTGGACTACCTAGATCCCCAGCTGATAGAGATGCTATCTGGGTTATAGTTGACAGGCTCACGAAAGTGGCTCACTTTCTTCCATTCAGAGTTGGTCAGTCGACGGCTCAGTTAGCAGAGATGTACCTCAGGCAGATTATCAGATTGCACGGTGTGCCAGTCAGTATCACCTCGGACCGAGATTCGAGATTTACGTCGCAATTTTGGCGTAGCTTACAAGAGAGTTTGGGAACTCATCTCCAGTTCAGTTCAGCATATCACCCGTAGACAGATGGCCAGTCGGAGCACACAATCCAGACTCTTGAAGATATATTGCGGTCCTGTACACTTGACTTCGGTGGTTCATGGGAAGATCACCTGCACCTGGTGGAATTCTCGTAGAACAATAGTTTCCATGCCAGTATCCAGATAGCACCGTTCGAGGCACTGTATGGCAGGAAGTGCAGATCCCCGTTAGCCTGGGATGATGTTGGAGAGAGGCAGATGCTTGGTCCAGAAATGATTGCTTAGACCGTTGAAGTAGTCAGGCGAGTCAGAGATCACCTTCGAGTTGCCCAAGATCGCCAGCGCCATTGGGCCGATTCTCATCGATGCCCTCTCGAGTTTTCGGTCGACGATCATGTATTCCTGAGGATTTTGCCTAGCCGTGGCGTCATTCGTTTCGGCATACGGGGCAAGCTTAGTCCTAGGTATATAGGACCGTTTGACATTCTGGAGCGAGTAGGAGATGTATCATATCGTCTCGCTCTTCCACCGTCGCTAAGCGAGGTGCATGACGTGTTCTATGTATCCCTATTGCGACGGTATATTCCGGACCCGAGCCACATCCTGGATCATTCGGAATTGGTTGTTGGTACCAACCTTTCGTGTGAGGAGAGGCCCGTGTCTATATTGGACCGAAGAGAGAAGATCCTCAAGAACAAGACTATCAAGTTAGTCCGAGTTGCTTGGGGTCATCACTCTTTGGGGGAGTCAACGTGGGAGCGTGAGGACGATATCCGATCGCGATATCTTGACTTGTTTGACTCGTGAGGTATAATGTCTTTCTTATGCCTCATGCCTTTGATTCCTTGCTTGAATGAGTGATTGTCTGCCTAGTTATAGCTTGCATGTGATTAATGTAGCTTGTCGTTGCTCCTCTAGCCTCTTGATTAAATTCCGAGGACGGAATTATTTTAAGGTGGATAGAGTTGTAATGTCTGTGGTTCGTATTACGTATTTATGGAATATGTGTACGTATTTATTCTTGTATTGCATGATTTCCTTGCTTAATTTCCTCCATGGGCTTGGTTTATTCTTGGTTTGGGTTGGCTTGGTTCGGTTTGGGATTGCTTTTGGTTCATCATGAACCATGGATGAACCCCCTACCTACCACCACCTTTGATATTTATTGCCATTTCTTCTTTCTCTCTCTTCATTACTCATCTTTTTCTTCCCCATTACTTCCTTACCTACCAAAGAGATGGAGAGAGGTCTAGGCAAGTGCAACTTGCTTCTACAAGAGAACCCATTTTTATTGTTCCATTAGCTTCTCCTCATGTTTCTAAGACACATTAGAACTTGTCATTTTCCACTTTGAGGCTTTAATTTTTATAGATCTAGGAATTAGTTATTTTTGGATTTTGGTGGTTTTGATCTATCAAACTTCTTTGTTTTCAAGTTTTGATGGTTCCATGTTGCAGAGAACTTTATTCTACCCAATTTTGACCTTTGAAAAGTTGGATTTGGACTTGTTTTGACTAAGTTATGGACTTTTGAAGCTTTGGGTTCAACCATGGAGTTCCTGCTGATTTGGAGAAGACAGTGAGCAGTGCGCGGGCTTTTTAGCTTGCGTCACTGAGCTGTGCGTGCTCTTTAGCGCGGCGCAGTCTGAACCCCATATGCTGCCTTTTGGGAGCGTATGTCTTGCATACGCTCACTTGGGTGACAAGGAGTCGTATGGACCCCATACGCTGCCTTGATGAGGAGTCGTATGGAGTTCACACGCTGTCCTTTGGGAGCGTATGTCTTGCATACGCTCACTTGGGTGACAAGGAGTCGTATGGACCCCATACGCTGCCTTGATGAGGAGTCGTATGAAGTACATACGCTGCCCTTTGAAAGCGTATGTCTTGCATACGCTGACCTGAGCGTAGCTTGACCTGAGCGTAGCTTGACCTGAGCGTAGCTTGACTTGAGCGTAGCCTGACCTGAGTGTAGCTTGACCTGAGCGTAGCCTGGCTTGAGCGTAGCCTGACCTGAGCGTAGCCTGATTACCATGGATCTTCTGTAGTCTTGTATATTGATATTTTATTAGATATTTAACGACCATTTTATATCCTTATGCCTTTTGTCCTGAACTTGATAATCACGAATTTACTTGATATATTTGGAATTGATGATTGAGCATGACGTGATGGTGACCCGTAGTGGTGCACTCCTGACATAATAACCTGACATGACCTGATAGTGGCCCATCGTGGCGCACTCCTGACTAGTACACTTGACCTGATAACCTGACATGTTATATCTTGATAAGCTGTTGCGACGGCTACTTTACATGACATGACCTGTATAATATCCTGGACACCGTGGGCGATTGTGTTTGTATAAATAAACCAGTCCTGTCTTGCATCATGTCTAGGACAGGGACTCCTGAGTACCACGGTCAGGAGTACCTACAAAAATGGACTAAGGCTAATAACTAGATTAATACATTAGTCATGACGAGATTTCCCAGCTACAGGCAATCCCGTTACCTGGGCACGCCTTGGGATCTGTAGCCTGCCGTCGAGTAGGGCACATTTCCAGCACACTGTCATGTGTTGCACCCTTCAAGCTACCTAAGGGTATATTCGTTTTCTGGACGATGTACCCACCTGAATTCAACTCTAATCTTTTAACTCGGGTAACCTTGATGGTCTGCAGGGCTTGTGGCTGTGGAATAATCTCGCTGCATCTTGTTAGTAATTAGGCTTGTGACAACCCTAGTTAGTTAAAGTATCAAGCCGTACTTCTTGCTTGGCCGTGAAGTGATTGGATGGAGTCTAACCTGTCTAGTCTTGCCCTGATCCTGTTCCAGATTACTGCATGACCAGAATGCTTGTATTTATTTTATCGATAAATGGTGAGAATTCCAAGTTCTGTTCAGACGAAGGGTTACAACCCCGGTCCTTGTTTGGTTTACGGGTTGTAACCTGGTTATCTGAATAGTTTCATGGTTATCTCGTCGTATATCATCCTGGTGTATTTTTTTTATTTCCAGTTCTTACTTTTATTATATCTTGTGCTGATTGCTGGTTTTAGTTCTTAAGTGAAGCCTCCTTTGTGGCACTTGCTCTTTCTGGGGTCTGACCCAGCTGGTTTTGTATGGCCAGATTTCGGAGCAGCTACCGAGGATCTCCCAACCTTCCTGCCAGATGGTGAACACTAGAAGGAATCCTGGCAACGAGTGGGTTATTTTGGCTCTCCCACTCTATTGTAAAAATTATTCTTTTGAGGCGTTTAGCCGACGAGCACCTGTTTAGCTCGATTGCACTTTTACTTATTGTCTGCCTACGGGCTGTAACATGATTAACAGATCCTAGGGTTGATCATGTATGACTAAACTCTTGCTAGTCCTGACATTTTGTAACGACTAGCTTCATGATCAGCTGAATATGTAATATTTGGGACGCCTTATTATTGTATATTTAATGATCATACATCTTGTAACTTTACTTACTTGCTTATGATTGAGACAATAGGCTTGTTCATGACCTTAAGAGACTACTGGCTTGTAGTTAAACCCTCATGTATCTAAACAGCCGTGACCGTATAGCGAAATGAATTCCATTTCATATACGTAGCTGGCTACGTCTGCCCCCGCTCTCCAGTATTCTGGTTTTGGGGCGTGACACTCTTGAAACGTCCTTCATGAGTTTTGTAATAGACAGGATGACCCTCAACTTGATATATTATGTCCCATCCAAACTTGATCCCTAGCATTCTTTTGACTTTGCGCAACTTCGGGTCAAATTTAGGCAATTAGATTATTTATCATAATTCCAGACCTAACTTCCCACGTGAGTTCGAGACTCGACATAAATCAAAACTATTCGACCCAATTATGGTTTTGACTCATTTTGAGCCGACGACACACATGATAAGAGTGTGCCACTCAATCGAGTCTCCATGTTCTATTTAATTGCGAATGGCACAAGAGACTTATTGCTTGACTCTTAGAGTTCGATTGGATTAGAAAATATACTTTGACCCTAACCTAGCCAACCCCACCTGGTAGGAAGCCATGTTAGGTTGCCATGACAGTATAATTATTATGAATTTATTTTGGGATGTTATACAGTCAATTAGATTTAAATACAATTTTGTGTATATGATTATATTTATAATAGTCTACTATTATATATATATGGCCTTAGTTATGGTTAAGTTTGAGATACATATCGACTAGAAATTTTAGTACGGATAGTGTAATCGTGTACTTTGACTAGTCTATTACCCATGGTAGGGAAAGCCGAGCCATATGTGTGTTCTAAATAGGAAAACCAGGCCAAGTTGCGAGTTAATCTCCACCGATGATTTATTTATTTAATTATTAGATTATTGACTTTCTAAGAGACCCGGTTGTACCAATTTAGTCCCGACTTGACCCGAACCCAATCTCAATCTAAATAGACAAGTAGTACTCTCAAATACCTTCATGTTGATGTATATTTTTTATATATATTTTATTAATATTAATATGTTTTCAATTTTAGAAAGTTTCTATTTATAGAAAGTGTCTACGTGTAATCCTAGTTGGCATTAGTTTATATTTGACCCAAAGTCCAACCCAAACCTATGTAGGCATGTTGGGCATTAATATATATTAATAAATATATATATTGTATATTTAATTCAAATTTAGATTGTATTTATATTTAGAAATCCAAGTAGTTCCATATTAGGAAACCTTTTATTTAAATCCTCAATCAATCAATTAGCCAACTCATCAAATAACCAAACCAATCCATGTGGATCCCACATATGACCAACTAAAGATTATTTTCATGTAATTTTCGTGCAAAAATAATTCCTACATTGGCGGGCCATGCCATGCATGGAAACACCCTCCTACATATATAAACTCAACCCATATATATATATATATATATATATATATATATATATATATATATATTATATATATATATATATATATATATATATATATATATATATATATATATATATATATATATATATATATATATAATATAAATATATATAAATATATATATATATATATATATATATATAAATATATATATAAATATATATATATATATATATATATATATATATATATATATATATATATATATATATATATATATATATATATATATATATATATATATATCAACCCTTATCAAAACCCTAACCCTAACACCAAAAACTCTTCTTTATCACCCAAGAGCAGCTCTTTTACCATTAATTTCGAAAATAGCATCCCCTCCCCTCTACTACATCATCCCCTCCATCACATAACTCATCCTCCTCCATAAAGGCTCCTTCTTTCATCCTCCTTCCATCCAAATTCCACCAAACCAACCCTAAAAACTCTATCTTCTCCATCCAACCATCTAGAACCATTGCCAACCCCTCCAAACTCATCAAGAGAGGATTATCAAGCAATGATAGCAATAAAGGTGAAAGGTTTAGCAAGTAGAAGCCTCCATAACAAAACTAGTAATGACTTTTGGTAAGAAATCCTAATTTTTTTATCTCAAATCTATGCTATAAATCTGTAAAAAATATGGTATTAATTATGTAGAAATAGTGTTTTGATGTCGTTTGGATAGTATTTTCACCCATAAAAGTTTTATGAATTATGATAGCTATTTTCATGTTTCGGTAGAGCCAAAACTTACCACGTTGTGAAGGAACTATAAGTTTCTGTAGGAATTTTTCAAAACTGAATTTTATGTAGGTTAATATATTTAAATTAGGATTTTTAAGCATTTTTTGATGAATTTATCAATTCAATTCTGGTCGAAAAAATTATATGTCAAAATTAGTCATTTTCGGGTGACTTGTTGACCTAGAAGATTCCAAACCATTAGTACCATGAAATCCTTGCATCAAAATTTTATATTCTAATATTTAGAGCATTTTAATTCTGTTTAAATTATATTTTTGAGGATTTTCATAATTTTAGATAATTAATGAAGTTCTAGAGAAATTTTGGGTAGACTAGTCGACCCGATAGACAACTAGTAGTGTAATTCTTTAGAAATATAAATTCTGAAAATTATGAGATAAATCAATAGAATATTAGTTTAAATAATATTCTTATGATTTTTATATGATTTTTAAGTATATGATTGAAGTAGCAACATAACTGACTAATTGGGAGTTGGAAACCCAAAAACTGTGTTCGGTGTCTCGTGGAGCCTGTGTGTGATTGTATGGGTCTAAAGGGTTCCACGAGAAATTGAATATAATCTTAAAACATTATCTTGACTAATTAAGTCATATTTAAGTTCATGAGTAGTGGGTTAATTTAGTTAATTAATTATTTAGGAGCGTCGGGTTCCGGCGGCGTTGACCCGGGAGCGACGTTTCAGATTCACAGCACGACACCAGGAAAGTACACATTGCCAAACTTTACAGTATTTACATTCATATTCTATATTGTTATCTCTTTCCAGTTCTACTTCATATCTTTCATTCATGTTTATGTTACTTCTACTTTGTAATTTTACGTGCACGTTCCTTATTGAGTCATCTTATGCCGTTATTGTTCTACGCGAGTCTTGTGACGATTTGACTAGTCTTCTACCTTCGCCCTTGAGCATGACTTGACCTGTAGTCATGATTGATTGATTCGACATTAGCCCTGATATCTCTAGGACTGGGAGCGTCCAATGGCGTTACGGTATTAGAGACTTCTTATCGACCTGTTATTCCGTCTCTAGGATCGGAAGTGTCCCATGGCATTATAGTAGTAGAGACTTATATTTTGTCTCGAGGTCGGGAGCGTCCCATGGCGTTACGATATTAAGACATTTTATTGATCTTTGTCTATTTTACATTTCTCTACTTCATTCTGTATGTTATTTACTATACAGTAGGCATGTATATTATGTGTCTTGCTAGTCCTCTGAGGACCTGGTGATCTCTCCAGGTATTAGTTGAAGATATGATACATTGATGGATGACGTTGCTACACCAAGACTGTAGGTATATTTAGTTGATGTTTTATCATTCTCTTCCGTAATTAAATTTTGTCCTATATTATATTACTTTGACATTGCTGTTGTATAGCCTAGTTTTACAAGCTTTATCTTTCATTAGAAGCTTGTTCAAGAGAATTGCATTAGAGTATGGTCCACTTTATTGTATATTATCTTTTCTTGTTACTTGTAGTAACCGGTTTGCTAATGTCTGACCAGCATTAGTTTACTTGGTTTATACAAGAGTTTATCTTCAGTGGATTGAGATATTTGTAGATTATTTTAGGAAACCAGACAGCTTATACGTATTCGAGCTGGACTGGAGTCCTCTCGATGCATAGTTGGCATGTATACGTATCCTAGTCCTACATATTTTGGGACTGGGATGTTACATGTTTTTTTGTTGGCCCATGCAGGTCGAGTTAGTTGTTTTGGTTACGTCACTGTACCGAGCGGGCCTGCGAACATGACTAAACCCTTAGGAATCTCAATCCACAACTGCCTTGACAATTCTTTTAAAAAATTTCTACCGCCCTTGAACTTTGCATTTACTCTTGATTATAATTCCCTTGCTTTCTCGTATCATTGCTTCTCGTCCCTTCCAATTTCGGAGTGACGAATAATCGTGCTATATAGGATTTAGCAAAAATTCTTAAGTTATAGTGTAAGTTAGTTTGCTTATTGTATTGTAATTGCTTGATAGACAAGTAGGATTAGAGATGCCATATGCCATAGGGCATCATGTGTTTGATGAGGTAGTTTGACCAAAGGTGGGTAGATGTCCTCATTATAGGCATACATATATGATCATACTGGGTTATGCCCTTATGGTGGCCACTTGATCAAGAATAGAGTCGTAGTTTTAGTGTAGAGATCGACCCTCTAAGAGATGAAACTAGACATAGCCTAACCCAACCCATTTACTATTATATCATGTCAATTATAAAATTAGGATTTGATAGATTGATAGGTATCACTTAACTTGGTTAGGTGAAGGGAGACTTATATAATTGTCTTGATAAAATGGTTAGGAGGACAAGCCTTCAAGATGATCGTTGCAAGACCGCTAGTACCAAAAAGTGTGACTAGAAATAACCATATATAGCTTTACGAATGTTGCAAATCAAAATTGTTTAGGCTTGATTATTACTTGACTTATTAGGAGACACTGTAGTGACCTAGCATTTCCCTTAAACTATTCCTAGTTACTCTAGCACGGTTCTTTGTTAGTGAGCCTTATTTTAATTTCGATGACGAAATTCTTTTAAGATGGGTAGATTGTAAGGACCCTAATTTTTGGAAATTATTTTTTTAGTATTTCTAATTATTAGGTTATATTGTATATTTAATTATGATTATATATGTACTCTTCCGTGTCTTTGATTTTTGGAGCACAAGACATGCCCATCTCTTGAAACGTCCTTCATGAGTTTTGTAATAGATAGGATGACCTTCAACTTGATATATTATGTCCCTTCCAAACTTGTTCCCTAGTATTCTTTTGACTTTGCGCAACTTCGGATCAAATTTAGGCAATTAGATTATTTACCATAATTCCAGACCTAACTTCCCACGTGAGCTCGAGACTCGACATAAATCAAAACTATTCGACTCAGTTTTGGTTTTGACTCATTTTGAGCCTACGACGCACATGTTAAGAGTGTGCCACTCAATCGAATCTCCATGTGCTATTTAATTGCGAATGGCACAAAAGACTTATTGGTTGACTCTTAGAGTTCGATTGGATTAGAAAATATACTTGGACCCTAACCTAGCCAACCCCACCTGGTAGGAAGCCATGTTAGGTTGCCATGACAGTATAATTATTATGGATTTATTTTGGGATGTTATACAGTCAATTAGATTTAAATACAATTTTGTGTATATGATTATATTTATAATAGTCTACTATTATATATATATGGCCTTAGTTATGGTTAAGTTTGAGATACATATCGACTAGGAATTTTAGCACGGATAGTGTAATCATGTACTTTGACTAGTCTATTACCCATGGTAGGGAAAGTCGAGCCATAGGTGTGTTCTAAATAAGAAAACCAGGCCAAGTTGCGACTTAACCTCCACCGATGATTTATTTATTTAATTATTAGATTATTGACTTTCTAGGAGACCCGGTTGTACCAATTTAGCCCCGACTTGACCAGAACCCAATCTTAATCTAAATGGACAAGTAGTACTCTCAAATACCTTCATGTTGATATATATTTTGTATATATATTTTATTAATATTAATATGATTTCAAATTTGGAAAGTTTCTATATATAAAAAGTGTCTACGTGTAATCCTAGTTGGCATTAGTTTATATTTGACCCAAAGTCCAACCCAAACCTATGTAGGCATGTTGGGCATTAATATATATTAATATATATATATATATATATATATATATATATATATATATATATATATATATATATATATATATATATATTGTATATATATATATATATATATATATATAAAAAAAAAAAAAAAAAAAAAAAAATATATATATATATATATATATATATATATATATATATATTGTATATTTAATTCAGATTGTATATTTAATTCAGATTTAGATTGCATTTATATTTGGAAATCTAAGTAGTTCCATATTAGGAAACCTTTTATTTAAATCCTCAATCAATCAATTAGCCAACTCATCAAATAACCAAACCAATCCATGTGGACCCCACATATGACCAACCAAAGATTATTTTCATGTAATTTTCGTCCAAAAATAATCTTCTATATTGGCGGGACATGCCATGCATGGAAACACCCTCCTACATATATAAACTCAACCCATAGGCACATATATATATCAACCCTTATCAAAATCCTAACCCTAACACCAAAAACTCTTATTTCTCACCCATGAGCAGCTCCTTTACCATTAATTTTGAAAATAGCATCCCCTCCCCTCTACTACATCATCCCCTCCATCACATAACTCATCCTCCTCGATCCATAAAGGCTCCTTCTTTCATCCTTCTTTCATTCAAACTCCACCAAACCAACCCTAAAATCTCTATCTTCTCCATCCAACCATCTAAAACCATTGACAATCCCTCCAAACTCATCAAGAGAGAATTAGCAAGCAAGGATAGCAATAAAGGTGGGAGCTTTAGCAAGGAGAAGCCTCCACAACCCAACTAGCAATGACTTTTGGTAAGAAATCCTAATTTTTCTATCTCAAACCTATGCCATAAATCTGTAGAAACTATGATATTAATTATGTAGAAATAGTTCTTTGATGTCTCTTGGGTAGTATTTTTACGCATAAAAGTTTCATGAATTATGATAGCTATTTTCATGTTTCGGTAGAACCAAAACTTACCACGTTGTGAAGGAACTATAAGTTTTTGTAAGAATTTTTCAAAACTAAATTTTATGTAGGTTAATATATTTAAATTAGGATTTTTAAGCATTTTTCACGAATTTATCAATTCAATTCTGGTCGAGAAAATTATAGGTCAAAATTACTCATTTTCGGGTGACTTGTTGACCTAGAATATTCCAAACCATTAGTACCATGAAACCCTTGTATCAAAATTTCATATTCTAATATTTAGGGAATTTTAATTCTATTTAAATTATATTTTTGAGGATTTTCATAATTTTAGATAATTAATGAAATTCTAGACAAATTTTGGGTAGACTAGTCGACCCGATAGACAACTAGTAGTATAATTCTTTAGAAATATAAATTCTAGAAATTCTGAGATAAATCAATAAAAAATTAGTTTAAATAATATTCTTATGATTTTTATATGATTTTTAAGTATATGATTGAAGTAGCAACATAACTGACTAATTGGGAGTTGGAAACCCAAAAACTGTGTTCGGTGTCTCGTGGAGCCTGTGTGTGATTGTATGGGTCTAAAGGGTTCCACGAGAAATTGAATATAATCTTAAAACATTATCTTGACTAATTAAGTCATATTGTAAGTTCATGAGTAGTGGGTTAATTTAGTTAATTAATTATTTAGGAGCGTCGGGTTCCGACGGCGTTGACACGGGAGCGACATTTCAGATTCACAGCGCGACACCAGGCAAGTACACCTTGCCAAACTTTACACTATTTACATGCATATTCTATATTGTTATCTCTTTCCAGTTCTACTTCATATCTTTCATTCATGTTTATGTTACTTCTACTTTCTTATTTTACGTGCACGTTCCTTTTTGAGTCATCTTATGCCGTTATTGTTCTACGCAAGTCTTATGACGATTTTGACTAATCTTCTACCTTCGCCCTTGAGCATGACTTGACCTGTAGTCATGATTGATTGATTCGACATTAGCCTTGATATCTCTAGGACTGGAGCGTCCAATGGCGTTACGGTATTAGAGACTTCTTATCGACCTGTTATCCCGTCTCTAGGACCGGGAGTGTCCTATGGCATTATGGTAGTAGAGACTTATATTTTGTCTCGAGGTCGGGAGCGTCCCATGGCGTTACGATATTGAGACATCTTATTGATCTTTGTCTATTTTACATTTTTCTACTTCATTCTGCACGTTATTTACTGTATAGTAGGAATGTATATTATGTGTCTTGCTAGTCCTCTGAGGACCTGGTGATCCCTCCAGGTATTAGCTGAAGATATGATACATTGATGGATGACGTTGCTACACCAAGATTGCAGGTATATTTAGTTGATGTTTTATCGTTCTCTTATGTAATTAGATTTTGTCCTATATTATATTACTTTGACATTGCTACTGTATAGCCTAGTTTTACAAGCTTTTCTTTCATTAGAAGCTTGTTCAAGATAATTGCATTAGGGTCTGGTCCACTTTATTGTATACTATCTTTTCTTGTTACTTGTAGTAACCGGTTTGCTAATGTCTAACCAGCATTAGTTTACTTGGTTTATACAAGAGTTTATCTTCAGTGGATTGAGATATTTGTAGATTGCTTTAGGAAACCAGCCAGCTTATATGTATTCGAGATAGACTGGAGTCCTCTCGATGCATAGCTGGCATGTATACGTATCCTAGTCCTTCATATTTTGGGACTGGGGCGTTACATGTTTAGGAAGCATAGCCTCCGACCACTGGGCAACCCGGTGCATAAGTAGCGTTGTGGGGGGGGGGTCGAAGGCGCATGACCATCGGGATACAGAATGGGCGCAGGTCCACCCGCTCGAGGAGTGAGGCCGAGGAGGGGTGCGAGTGCCACCGCAAGCGCATGGCCACCCCTTGGGGAGGATGCCAAGAAGGTGGGCGTATAGCACCCTATGATAGAAGGGTGAGCATAGCCGAAGGAAGGTGCCAAGCATACAGTGGGCGCATGGCCACCTGCCCGTGGAGTGAGGCCGAGGGAAGGCGCGAGAGCCACCGCGGGCGCATGGCCACCCCTCGGTGAGAAAGTTCGGAAGGTGGGCGCATAGCCTTCCATGATAGGAGGGGGCGCCGGGCCAATAGTGGGCGCATGGCTGCCCCCCGAAGATGAGGTCGGACGGACGCACGAGTCCAATAACGCATGGCGTGTGGCCCCCAGGAAAGGCGCATAGCTATCCACTCTGAGCGAGGGCGCAGGGGCGGTCGTGGGCACAGGGGCGGTCGTGGGCGCAGGGGCGGTCGTGGGCACCGTGGGCGCATAGACACCCCACGATGGATAGGGCGCATGGCCTGACTCGGCCGAGGGTGCATAGCAGGAAACCCCCCCCCCCCCCACCTTCGCCACTGAGGGGGGAATTCAAAATTTAAAATTGGGAGCTGCTGCGTCGGGAGGGAAAGCTCCAAACCCGGGAGAACAGCCGCTGGATCCCGGCCGACCGACTAGAGCGGGGGATGAGCGATATATATATATATATATATATATATATATATATATATATATATATATATATATATATATATATATATATATATATATAAAATATATATATATATATATATATATATATATATATATATATATATATATATATATATATATATATATACATATACTTGTCAATGATATCACATTTCCGAATGGGGACAACATAATGATAATGCCTAAACTAAATCACAATAAGCTATAAGGAAGATAAATGGTACGATAAATGACATAAAGATATGAAATAATAATCCAATAGAAGTATATAACATAAACATAAACCCAAATCCATATCCAGAGTCTAATTGTCTCTACGTGAACATTAGTCTCAACTAATAATAACCTCCCAAAGTCTCATTGGCTGGAGACAAATCCAATAATAACAGCTAACTAGCTAAGTCATTACTGGTGGTGTCTCTTTAACGGGCACATGCTCCATTAGAAGCTCCTGGATGTACTCATCGTCTACTTCGGGTCCATAAAAGGTGGGACAAAAGTCCTCAAGATCCTTTGAAAAGTATTATCCAGTCAGGACTGGAGCGAAGTACAAAACTCTGAAAGCAGTTACGAATACATGGTAGAGAATATATGACAAGTAATATAAAAGAATACAAGATGTACAGAAAACTAGAGAATAAAGAATATAACTGAAATAATAGGAAATCACAATAAATAACTGGAAAGGTAAATACAAGCAATATAGTGCGAACTGTAAATAAGAGAGCTAATGATACTATATATGTGAATTAGAGCATAAGTTCGTTATTTCATCGGCTTGGATTGCACACATATATACTAAGGTAACTCGATTGTACGTGAGGGTATAATTGATATGCACATGAATACACTAAGGGGTTTGATCATATAACCAACTTTTACTCCCCCGCCCTGACTAAAATTCATAGATCCAATCACATGTTAACACATGAATATGATATGAGCATACAGAGCACACGAATAAATAACATCTTCTGATTTGATCCATAATACCAGCCCGTGTAACTGTCATAGTCGAATCTAATTATTCAATTTATTTTATTTAATTGTATATTTCTTCTAATTTTCTTTTTCTCTAATTAATTATTAATATTTTATTATAATAAAAAGAATCTAATAATTAAATTAGATGAATTTATTTTATATATAAATATTTGCATGAAAGTCCATAGTTTAATTTTGCAATTACAAAAACCACATTGACACCGGAACCTACTAGGTGTCAAACCCTCACCAACCCAAGCAATGACTCATCAAACCAACCATCTCTTCTTGAATCTCACCTGTACACATCCTCTCTCTCTCTCTCTCTCTCTCTCTTCATTATAAAAACACATATAAGAAAAAAATAGAGGAGGAGTAGCACCGGTGCACCCTCACCTCTCTCCCATTCGATCTCTTCCTTATTTCTAATATACCCAAAATACTTCCATATATACAACCTATATTCTGACTTCTTCATCTCCTTCTCTTCAAGGAAAGGAAGTCGTATATTTACTTCCTCATTCAAAACCCTCTCTAACACCATCACCTCTAACCATCCTCTTATTTTCTCCCTCACCTCCTCCTTCCATGGTTGTTGTCGTGCTCTTACGGCTGCCACGGGTCCCCGATGCTGTCGTCGGCTGTCTATCGACCTTCGGCCGGCCATCACCCTCTCTCGTGGCTGCAACCTCCATCACCACCTCCACCACTACCATCATCATCTTCATCTCCATCATCACCACCATCATCAAACCCTAACCCCTTTTAAAAAAGGGAAAAAGAGAAGAAAGAGAATGAAGAAGGAGATGCTTGGAGAAGAAGGAAATCCAAGCCCTAAACCCCAATTCCAGATCACTAATTTTTTTTTCAAGGCAAGCCCTTTTCCAATTCTTTTTATTTAATTCAATTTTTGCCTAATCACCATGTTCATTTAGAATTATTTCTTTCAAATATAATTTTTGAGTAAAGATACATATATTTCATGAAGGTATGATACGGACACGTGGACAGGTTTATTAGAGAAAGTTGTTTGGACACAAAAATTAGAGAACGTAGAACACCGTCATATAGATTTGAATTAATAAGATTGGTGTCATACATGTTTAAATATATGGCATGATAATATTAAAGTTTACATACATATATATAATTTTTGTGAATGAATATTTTAAGTTCGGAATATATGTTGAATAGGAACTTGTGAAGTAAGTTGTTACGATCATTAATTATGAATAACGATGCCAACATACTCGTTATGTAGAAATAGAAAATATAAACTCTTGGTTTAACATAATACCCTATATTTATAATAATTAATTTTTGGGGCTATACTAACTAGCCTTGTGTAGAGGTTATTAGTAATATTAATAAAGTCCAATAAATAGTTATTGTCCGAAAACTTGTTTGGACATTTTTAGGGGTCCTTAAGGCTAGTACAAGGAAAGTTCATAAAATTAGTACACTAGGTAGGTACTAGCAACTATAGAATAGGTCTCCATGTTCCATACAAGATCATACTGACCATTTTATGTTAGAAAACGAATGCATCTTTAGAAATTCAACATGAGTTTGGAATATCATAATCGACTATGCAGAGTCAGGAAAGGTTTAGGTAAAATATACCATAATTCATGTCTTTAGTTTTCGGGACAGTATCGGCTCAATTTAGTTTAAATATGACCTTTAAAATTGGGTTGATATAGAAATTCAGCATTGCAAAATCCTTATGATTATTTAGATATTAGAAAGAAAAGAAAATACGAAGGATGGGTCTTTATATCTTAAAGTAGACTAGCATACGAAATTCGGAATCAATATTTTGAAAATTTGAATCGAATTCTATCAAACTTTTCGTAGATGCTAAAATTTTAAATATTCTAGATTAACCTATGTTGTTATAGATTGGATTGTGAAAATTATTAAATTTCTAGAAACTTTAAGAATTTTTCCAATGATTTGGGATCTTATGTGTGTGTGTGTGTGTGTGTGTGTGTGTGTGTGTGTGTGTGTGTGTGTATATATATATTGGGATCTTGTGTGTGTGTGTGTGTATATATATATATATATATATATATATATATATATATATATAATATGTGTGCGCCTGTGTGTGTTTGATTTATAACAGTTAAATAGAATAGAATTAGTACTTGATTTTCTTTCGAATGGTCAAAATCTTATAAATTTCCATACAAGTATAAAGCGTTTGATTTCACATACTATGGCGACTAATGAAAATGCTAGATTACTTGTGTTTTAATAGCGTACCCGAAGGTGTTGATCATTTTCTACCATTCAGCACTACAAATGGGTAAGAATTGTTAAAATCGCTTGCTAGGTAAGAAGTTGGATATCTCTCGATTTATGAATTTTAATTAATAAATATATGAACTGCGTGCGATTTTAGTGTTAAGTTATTCCATCGAAGGGGTCGGCGTACCCGGGAATTCTACGGAGGGTTGCTCCGGGTCTTTTATAAACTGTGAAAGTCGGAGCCCAGAGTACAAAGAAGACTTTGCCAAAAAATTTAAGAATTCCCAGAGAGAGCCATTTAGAAATACGAAATTGGTTGTCTATACTAAACCTAATTTCTTGGAATTTTGAGTTAGTTTTTATAGAGATGGACTTGTAATTAATTTAAATTAGAGTGGTCGATTTCCTTTAGAACTTTAGATGCGTAGGCCATGGACACAAGTCACGCAAGCAAAACAAAATTCAATTTTCTAGTATTTCTGTTGTGTCAATTGAAAAAAATTATTACCTGAATTTGTATTCTCGTGTTATCTCGATATTCGAGAATAAGATGATATACTTAAATTCGATTCATGCTTGAGTCATGAAATTCGTGACAAGATATGTACCTGAATCCTGGAATCTGAAATAAGGTATCTACTTGAATCCTGGAATGCTAGGCAAGGCATGTTCTTGCATGTTGAGATTTGAAATGAGATACAGAGAAGAGCTAATACAAGATAATATAATAAGAATTTTCTGTAGCACTAGGATAGTTCATTGGGCGGGAGAGAACAACTAGATCACATCCGAACTTGTAACACCCTATTTTCTGAAATTGGGGATTTTTGAAAAATTATTATTTTTATTATTTATTAATGGTGTTTAGGGCATGATATGATTTATGGTGATTTCTAGTGTAATTAGAACCATCTTCTAAGTCATGCTAAATCATGACTTATGACTTTGTGATTTTGTTAGTATAACTTAGTGTAAACCCTAGTTATTCCTTAAACTAGAAGTTGCCATGACCATGTGAGCTTAGACATAGGCTTAGAACATCAAATTAGGGCTTTTTAGCCTAAAGGGTATTTTGGTAATTTTCTAGGATTTATTTGGAATTATTTGTATTTATGTGTTTTTATTATTGTTTAATTATTGATTAGTGTCATGATAGTCCCTAACCAAGTTTAGCCTAACCTAGAGATTAGTTACTAACCTAGAATGCTAAGGGGATAGATATTTGCATTGGTTAAAGGAGGATAAATATCTTGATATTGCTTTATTGGATATTTTCTATAAAACACTCCAAATATCCAAACCTAGGCAAGAAAGTCCTTGCCTTAACCTAGAAGAAAGGTCAAGGACACCCCCCCCCTTGCTATGGCCGGCCATGGGGTACCCCCCTACCACTACACCATCCTATATTAACCCCTCACATCATTCATGAACATTTTTACATGAATTTTAACCTAGAAAAATCCCATTTCTTCAAACCTTGATAACTTGATCAATTTTGATCCAAATTCACTCTAGTTTCTGGCATTGGACTCCCCTACACTAGAGGGTACTAGTTAGGGCCTGCTATCGAGGATTTCGTGAGCTTTGGGCATCACCAAGTTGAAGTGGACACCCCCCCTCTTCTTGTTTTTCCATTGGATTTGCATCAATAGGTAAATACCCTCAAACTATGTTAATATTGTGTTTTCTCTTCATATTTGCATGCATCTAGGTACCATGGAACTGTGGGTCAAGTTTGGTAGGATTTTGAGTTGGTTTGGTGTCCGTATCGGACACGTATCCTAGACTAGGAAACCTTGTTTGATGAAATACCACAAAGGATCTGTTTTTGTCAAAATGTGAAACAAATTATATTTTCTGGTAGCCCTAGACTTCTAGGTCACAACCCTAACTTACTGAACACGTTTTCGAGTCGTGTCTCTGTCCAAAACGGACACGAACTCACTGCACGAGGATCGCGTGCGTGCCCTGCTACCACGCTCCTCGTGCTCACAGCACATTGCACTAGGACACGAGATTTTTGACATAGACACGGGGGCAATGTCTGCGAACATGCCCCCAAAGGTTGGTGTCGCGTCGTGTCGTGTCGAGTGAGAAATCTCACTCGTACTGGACACGCGCTGTCAGCGCACACGCGCGCGGGGGCAACTTCGAGCGTGTCGTGTCGCGCGGACACGACACTTGGGTGTCTCGTGATGACACTAACGTGTAGCCCTTCATGTGGCGTACACGAGGACACGAGCACGAGATGCGTCGTGTCCTGTGTCGCGAGCACGAGACGTGTGCATCTCTGCACGACGCGGTCCAAACCGCACGTATCAGTCGAGTTTCCTCGACTGATACGGGTCTCGTGTCGACCCTATACAACACGTGGACACGTAACAGTGTGTCTAATGTGTAGCCCTATATGTGGGCTACACGTGTGCACGACCACGAGACGTGTCGTATCTCGTGGTGTGTCCTAGAGTGGACTGCACGCGTGCACGACACTGTATTTGTGTGTACGTATCTCAGTTTACCCGATTGGGTTTTTGAGTGTTTAGACACGTTGTGTCGTGTCGTGGTGTAGTGTCAGGTCCCCTAGACACTAGAGGATACTGTGGGACTCAGTTACCAACCTTGGGATTCGAGCCATAGCTCAGTTTTGTATGAGAAACTAGGTTACCTACTTGTCGAGTGCACAGTACAAGATTTCCCGTTTTGGGTTAATTTCCAGTTTTGTAAAAATGAATTTCAAATCTATTTTGATTATGATATATGCATGTATATGTGTATTTCAGTGTATATATATGTAGTATATATGTATGTGAGTGTGTAGGTGAGTTTTGGGGATGTTTAGTTGTGTATATTGGTAGTTGTGTATATATATACATATATATGTATATATATGACTGTGTGTGTGTGTTTGGGGACTGTCTTCAGTTTCCAGAAACTGGAAATCCCCCCCCCCCCATTCCTGTCCTGCCATTTCACTCTCTCTCACTGTTAACTCTCTCTCTCTTTCACTCTTCTCACTATTCACCTCTCTCTCTATGTCCCTCTCTCACTTCCCTCTCTCTATATATATGTAATATATATATAAGTTTTATATATATATTTTTTTTTATATATGTATATATATATATGATATATATATATATATATATTGTATTAGATATACATAGTGTTATCATTATATATAAATATGTGGGTGGTTGTATTATAGTTAGGCCTATATTGATATATACATAGATATATATATATATATGTGTGACTTCCTAAATATAGGTTATATATAGAAACCTATAAGTTATCTAGCCTATGGCCTAGGATACTAGCCTATGGCTTTTGGGCTAACCCTATTGGACCTAATGACCTAAACACCTATTAGTTGACCCTTGTTGACTAAGGGTTGACCAAAGTCAACCTTAGGTCAAATTTGACCTAGTTAACCTAGAATTGACTAGGATTTACCTAAAATGACTAGTTTCTAGTTTGACTAAAACCCTAACTATTTGACTAGTGTTGACCTAACTTTGACTAGTTTAACTAGTTTGACCATGTTTGACCTAATTACCTTACTGACTAGTCTTTGTTTGACCAATACCTTAGTTGGTCTAAGTTTGACCTAGACTTGACCTAGATTGATCATGTTGACTAGTATTTGACTAGTTTGATTAGAATGTTGACCAAGAGTTGACTTTAACCTAGATTTGACTAATCTTGACTTGTTTGACCTTGTTTGACTTTATTTGACTTAGTTTGATTTCCTGTGACCTAGTATGACTTCCTGTGACCTAGTTTGACTATTAGAGTTGACCAAGAGTTGACCAAGAGTTGACTTTTGACCAGATTGACCTAGAATCATGTAGTATGCATTGTATACTTTATTTTTACCATTGTGGATACATTGTGACTTGTATTGCTCTGATTAGGAGCCATACACCTCTCCTCAGGTAGTATATCCTCTTCAGACATTCAGTTATCAGGCGAGTACATTCTCTGACCATTTCATATTTGCCAGGATTTATATTCTTGCTCTAGATTACTTTACTTGATGCTGACACGATTGTTATCACGGATTGGTACTATATGGATCTTTTCATGAGATATTATCCCCCTCGGGAGCATCAGATACAGCATGTTTGTGCTTTTCACGAATCATCATGTATCTCTATGCTTTTATAGATTCACGAATTGCTTGTGACTCATGTACTCTCATGCTCACAGAGCCTCTCATGAATCTTCCATTTATGGGCTTATCACGAATCTTAACATAACTTGAACGGATCCTTGTGTATGATTGGGGATGGGGGAGTGGAAATAGTCATGTGGATATTACCCCAGTAGCTATAGTCATGAATCACTCTTAGCTGTAGCCATGAATCTCCTATGCCATTTCACATGTATATATTTTACTATGACTCACTAGACACTGCTAGTTCTCTATTATAGTAGATATTTCATTACAGTTATCTCTTTTACTACATGTATCTTCCTTCAGCGTTTCCTGTATTTTACTCTATTGTATGCTTTATATTTCCTATCAAACTATGCACTGCGTGAGATGTATTGTGCTCGTTCCTGTCCTGACTGGACCTATTGAAAATATTACAGAGGATGAGGATGAGGCCTGGTGTCTACCTATTATGGAGCAGGACTAGATGACACTTATGTTGTGGACCCTCAGCAGGATCCACCTGCAGCTGAGGATGTTGCCCCAGTAGTCTAGGCTAGTTTAGCTAGACAGTCTTTTCTGTATTATCATTTTGTCTCACATCTGAGTTGTATTTTGAGATGTTGAGATATATAGACTCTTAGACTTATTGTATTATGAGTTGACATTCTGATGTTATGTTATCCTAGATACTTGGACTTATTTCATATATTCTACTGTTCTCTTTGAGTTACTGTCTATCTATCTATCTTTCATTCTTCAGCCTAGATGTGATTGAGATTGTTTTCTGTTTGTCACTTCCATTCGGAGAGTATAAACTGTACAGGTACTTTATATTGTTAGATGATTGACCTAGGACAGCGATCTACCGCCGACACTGCGGCGTAGGCTGGACATACCCACTTCTTGTGCCCTTACTCTAGGGTGCGGGTCGTGACACATTTTTAGTGGTGGCCCATGCAGGTCGAGTTTATGTAGTGGTATTCGAACTAGAGTATCACTACAGCCTGTGATAGGATTTAAGGAATAGGCTTAGAGAGAGTGGATACTCAATCACAATTAGGAAATTTCCATGGATTTGAATCTACTGACTATTGTTCAAATCTGTATAATCTATTTCATATTGTCCTTTGATACTATCATCCTTGTACCGTTATTGACTTCCTTTTTGATCTATCTTCAGGATGGTGGAGACACGATCATAGCGTCTCGGTCCAGGTGACACCACTGAGAGGTCTGCCACCTCTCGTCCAGCTCACCAGGACCCGGGGACCACAGCTCCCCTTACTCCAGCTCATGTGGGAGCTTCTGCCACATTTGGGGGTGCACCTCTACTTATTCGGGGGGACCATCCCAGCTACCCCAGACATGCCTCCCCCGCAGTTTCGTCAGCCACAGTTTTAGCAGCACCAGCAGCAGTTCCAGCCGCCGATGCCATCTGGATTAGTGGATGCTGCACAAATGTTTTCATACTTCCAGCATTTCCTAGAGACGCAGCAGGCCCAGCAGCAGCGTCATACGACAGAGTTTACCAGGGGCATAGATGAGGTCCATCAGCTGGCTAGAGCGACGGTGGAGAGGTTGGATGTCCAACCACAGGGAGGATTGGGACAGCCGCGACAGCAGAGGATTCCGGGCATTCAGGACTTCAAGAAGATGAACCCCAGGGACTTCTTGGGGACAGAGGGGATTCTTTATGCTGATGACTGGATTAAGCACATTGAGGAGATTTTCCGACTGGTGGAGATACCAGCCGGACTACAGATAGAGGCAGCAGCCAGCCAGATGCGGGATCTTGCCCGTACCTGGTATCAGACGGACCCGAGAGTAGGCACTCCAGGGCAGACATGGAGAGTTTTCAAGGAGCTCTTCAAGGAGAAGTTTTTCCCGGATCAGGCAGTCGGTGCTTTGGAGACCCAGTTCGAGAACCTGGTTCAGGGGAACCAGACTGTAGAGGAGTATTCCGGTGAGTTTTGCCGGTTGAGCAGATTTGTGGAGGGCCTTAGCGAGACAGCAAAGACGAGGAGGTTCAGGAAGGGCTTGGTCAAGGAAGTCAAGTCCTTGACCAAGAGTGACAGGAATGCCACCTTTGAGGAGATTCTGGCAGGAGCGATGGCAGCTGAGGATGATCTTGAGCTGAAGCTCAAGAGGGGCCGTGATACACAGGGAGCAGGCAGCAGTGGAGGTTAGGCCAAGAGGCCTTACTATCAGTATCAGCAGAGGCAGCCACAGCAGTATCAGCAGCCGAGGCAGCAGCAGCAGGCCCCGAGACAGCAGACTACCAGTTGTCCCTACTGTAAAAAATTGGGACATGGATGGGAAGAGTGCAGGAAGAGGTTGGGCTGGTGCCTACTATGTGGGGCAGCAGACCACCAGCTCAGGGAGTGTTCCCAGTTCACAGGCAGAGTAGCACAGGGAGCAGCACCAGGAGCAGGAGCCAAGGCTCCGGTAGGACAGCAGCAGAGAGGACCGTTACAGCCACAGCAGCAGAGATTTTTGCAGTTTCAGCAGCAGGCTGGAAGAGGTCAGCAGGGGCGTGCTTACGCCATGACAGTTGAGGATGCTCAGGCAGTTGGCGAAGTGCTTGCAGGTTCTGTTCTTTTAAATTCCATTCCCACCTTGCTTCATTATATCTATCTTGAAATCCAATTCCATCTGCTCCTACCTGTTCTATATTAGTGATCAGTTTTGACCTGGTAGTTCTTTTATTTTGTCGATTGTTTGTTTGTTTCTTTATCTCTTACTTAGGAGTAGGAGTAAGAGTAGTTTAGTTGTTAATATAATTCTTGACTAAACTTCCTTGTCAAGAATTTTCCTCTTAAATAGATTAATGTATATATGCTATGCCTTTTGATAGAGTAGCTTTGACCATAGAATGGTAACCCTTTTAGCCTTATGATTTATTATTTCCTTATCTTCCTAGTCTATACCTATGACCAGGATTGTCCCACCTAACCTGTCCTTTATACTACTATTTCATCACGATTCTTGGTTCTATTTAGGCCATAGACCTTTCCCACTCTAAATTATAATCACCGTAGATACATTACCGTGACTTTTAAATTAAGAGCACAAGACTAGTTGTTTTCTCAAAACTAATTTCACATACGTGACCTAGACATGACATACTACACCTATGACCTTAGTGTCCCACTCAGGCATACCATCGTATGCTTCATTTACTTAGTACGATTTTCCTGACCCGAGGCTCCATCCTGATTTACCCCATAGAGTTACTTTTGATTTCGATTTGAATTAAGGACACTTATGACCTAAAACTGTCAGCCAATTTTTGGACATGACCCAGTATAGGTCTACCACCCATATTTTGCTTATTGACCTTGTATGCTGCTAGGTAGTAGCTTCGTCCCTGATTGTTGGAGGTTTGACCTAGGAGGAGTACGACCATCTAAATTTCGAGGACGAAATTATTTTAAGGTGTGTAGACTTGTAACACCCTGTTTTCTAAAATTGGAGATTTTTGAAAAATTATTATTTTTATTATTTATTAATGGTGTTTAGGTCATGATATGATTTATGGTGATTTCTAGTGTAATTAGAACCATCTTCTAAGTAATGCTAAATCATGACTTATGACTTTGTGATTTTGTTAGTATAACTTAGTGTAAACCCTAGTTATTCCTTAAACTAGAAGTTGCCATGACCATGTGAGCTTAGACATAGGCTTAGAACATCAAATTAGGGCTTTTTAGCCTAAAGGATATTTTGGTAATTTTCTAGGATTTATTTGGAATTATTTGTATTTATGTATTTTTATTATTGTTTAATTATTGATTAGTGTCATGATAGTCCCTAACCAAGTTTAGCCTAACCTAGAGATTAGTTACTAACCTAGAATGCTAAGGGGATAGATATTTGCATTGGTTAAAGGAGGATAAATATCTTGATATTGCTTTATTGGATATTTTCCATAAAACACTCCAAATATCCAAACCTAGGCAAGAAAGTCCTTGCCTTAACCTAGAAGAAAGGTCAAGGACACCCCCCCTGCTATGGCCGGCCATGGGGTACCCCCCTACCACTACACCATCCTATATTAACCCTTCACATCATTCATGAACATTTTTACATGAATTTTAACCTAGAAAAATCCTATTTCTTCAAACCTTGATAACTTGATCAATTTTGATCCAAATTCACTCTAGTTTCTTGCATTGGACTCCCCTACACTAGAGGGTACTAGTTAGGGCCTGCTATCGAGGATTTCGTGAGCTTTGGGCATCACCAAGTTGAAGTGGACACCCCCCCTCTCCTTATTTTTCTATTGGATTTGCATCAATAGGTAAATACCCTCAAACCAGGTTAATATTGTGTTTTCTCTTCATATTTGCATGCATCTAGGTACCATGGAACTGTGGGTCAAGTTTGGTAGGATTTTGAGTTGGTTTGGTGTCCGTATCGGACACGTATCCTAGACTAGGAAACCTTGTTTGATGAAATGCCACAAAGGATCTGTTTTTGTCAAAATATGAAACAAATTATATTTTCTGGTAGCCCTAGACTTCTAGGTCACAACCCTAACTTACTGAACACGTTTTTGAGTCGTGTCCGTGTCCAAAACGGACACGAACTCACTGCACGAGGATCGCGTGCGTGCCCTGCTACCACGCTCCTCGTGCTCACAGTACATAGCACTAGGACACGAGATTTTTGACATAGACACAGGGGCAATGTCTGCGAACATGCCCCTAAAGTTTGGTGTCACGTTGTGTCGTGTCGAGTGAGAAATCTCACTCGCACTGGACACGCGCAGTCAGCGCACACGCGCGCGAGGGCAACTTCGAGCGTGTCGTGTCGCGCGGACACGACACTTGGGTGTCTCATGATGACACTAACGTGTAGCCCTTCATGTGGCGTACACGAGGACACGAGCACGAGATGCATCGTATCCTGTGTCGCGAGCACGAGACGTGTGCATCTCTGCACGACGCGGTCCAAACCGCGCGTATCAGTCGAGTTTGCTCGACTGATACGGGTCTCGAGTCGACCCTATACGACACGTGGACACGTAACAGTATGTCTAATGTGTAGCCCTATATGTGGGCTACACGTGTGCACGACCACGAGACATGTCGTGTCTCGTGGTGTGTCCTAGAGTGGACTGCACGCGTGCACGACACTGTATTTGTGTGTACGTATCTCAGTTTACCCGATTGGGTTTTTGAGTGTTTAGACACGTTGTGTCGTGTCGTGGTGTAGTGTCAGGTCCCCTAGATACTAGAGGACACTGTGGGACTCAGTTACCAACCTTGGGATTCGAGCCATAGCTCGGTTTTGTATGAGAAACTAGGTTACCTACTTGTCGAGTGCACAGTACAATATTTCCAGTTTTGGGTTAATTTCCAGTTTTGTAAAAATGAATTTCAAATCTATTTTGATTATGATATATGCATGTATATGTGTATTTCAGTGTATATATATGTAGTATATATGTATGTGAGTGTGTATGTGAGTTTTGGGGATGTTTAGTTGTGTATATTGGTAGTTGTGTATATATATACATATATATGTATATATGTGACTGTGTGTGTGTGTTTGGGGACTGTCTTCAGTTTCCAGAAACTGGAAATCCCCCCCCCCCCATTCCTGTCCTGCCATTTCACTCTCTGTCACTGTTAACTCTCTCTCTCTCTCTTTCACTCTTCTCACTATTCACCTCTCTCTCTATGTCCCTCTCTTACTTCCCTCTCTATATATATATGTAATATATATATAAGTTTTATATATATATGTATATATATATATATATGATATATATATATATTGTATTAGATATACATAGTGTTATTATTATATATAAATATGTGGGTGGTTGTATTATAGTTAGGCCTATATTGATATATACATAGATATATATATATATATATATATATATATATATATATATATATATATATATATATATATATATATATATATATATATATATATATATGACTTCCTAAATATAGGTTATATATAGAAACCTATAAGTTATCTAGCCTATGGCCTAGGATACTAGCCTATGGCTTTTGGGCTAACCCTATTGGACCTAATGACCTAAACACCTATTAGTTGACCCTTGTTGACTAAGGGTTGACCAAAGTCAACCTTAGGTCAAATTTGACCTAGTTAACCTAGAATTGACTAGGATTTACCTAAAATGACTAGTTTGACTAGTTTGACTAAAACCCTAACTATTTGACTAGTGTTGACCTAACTTTGACTAGTTTAACTAGTTTGACCATGTTTGACCTAATTACCTTACTGACTAGTCTTTGTTTGACCAATACCTTAGTTGGTCTAAGTTTGACCTAGATTTGACCCAGATTGATCATGTTGACTAGTATTTGACTAGTTTGATTAGAATGTTGACCAAGAGTTGACTTTAACCTAGATTTGACTAATCTTGACTTGTTTGGCCTTGTTTGACTTTATTTGACTTAGTTTGATTTCCTGTGACCTAGTATGACTTCCTGTGACCTAGTTTGACTATTAGAGTTGACCAAGAGTTGACTTTTGACCAGATTGACCTAGAATCATGTAGTATACATTGTATACTTTATTTTTACCATTGTAGATACATTGTGACTTGTATTGCTCTGATTAGGAGCCATACACCTCTCCTCAGGCAGTATATCCTCTTCAGACATTCAGTTATCAGGCGAGTACATTCTCTGACCGTTTCATATTTACCAGGATTTATATTCTTGCTCTAGATTACTTTACTTGATGCTGACACGATTGTTATCACAGATTGGTACTATATGGATCTTTTCATGAGATGTTATCCCCCTCGGGAGCATCAGATACAGCATGTTTGTGCTTTTCACGAATCATCATGTATCTCTATGCTTTCATAGATTCACGAATCGCTTGTGACTCATGTACTCTCATGCTCACAGAGCCTCTCATGAATCTCCCATTTATGGGCTTATCATAAATCTTAACATAACTTGAACGGATCCTTGTGTATTGATTGGGGATGGGGGAGTGGAAATAGTCATGTGGATATTACCCCAGTAGCTATAGTCATGAATCACTCTTAGCTGTAGCCATGAATCTCCTATGCCATTTCACATGTCTATATTTTACTCTGACTCACTAGACACTGCTAGTTCTCTATTATAGTAGATATTTCATTACAGTTATCTCTTTTACTACATGTATCTTCCTTCAGCGTTTCCTGTATTTTACTCTATTGCATGCTTTATATTTCTTATCATACTATGCACTGCATGAGATGTATTGTGCTCGTTCCCGTCCTGACTGGACCTGTTGAAAATATTACAGAGGATGAGGATGAGGCCCTGGTGTCTACCTATTATGGAGCAGGACTAGATGGCACTTATGTTGTGGACCCTCAGCAGGATCCACCTGCAGCTGAGGATGTTGCCCCAGTTGTAACGCTCCAGTCCCAAAATACGTAGGACTAGGAACGTAGACATGCCAGCTGTATTCATACGAAGTATACTCCAATATATGGAAGCCTCGTATAAATACATAAGCTGTAAAATGCAGTAGAACCATAACTAATCTCATCCACAAGAATAAAAGATATTATATAATCAACTATGAATTTGTCTTGATATAATATGTTGGGCGGAGACAAATCCACTACCAATAAAATAAAGAAAAGTACATAGAAAATGAAATGAGTGGCGAGCGAAGCGAAGACGATCCAAGTGCAATCATCCTCGAAGAAATAGCGAAGATCACGGCTAAAGCTAGAGCACCTGCGAAAGACAATAGCACACACCTGGCAAGACAACCAGGTCCTCAGAGGGATGTAACAAGACACATAATAGCATGCCATATAAACTGAATAAATATTGCTCAAATAAATAAGTAAATCAAATTATAACATGTTCTAATACGCACCTACTGAACGAGCGTACCATCCCCCCAACCAAACAAGGACAGGAGATGGTAAACTAATTCACGGCGACGTATCTTTCCATGCTAAGAATCCGATATGGTATCCGGACCCCAACAAGGTTCAATACCTTCTCATCGAAGTAGTAAGTCACACCTACAACCAAACAAGGACAAGATGTGACGAACTAATTCGCGACAAGTTATTGTTCCAAGCCACGGTCAGATACAAGTACCCAAACCAAAAGTACTCGTACCTAACGGATAGGGTAGCCTACCATTCTAAGTGAAATGTTGTTAAGAACAATCCTTCCTACGCATGGGCCCTGGCTAAATAGGATCGGCGTAGTCCCCTCTTGGGCACCAGAGGCCCCAGCAGGAAGAGCATGATGTTCCGCAGAATCGTCAGTGGCCATCAGTAATCTTGGGTCATCAACCCCGTATCTCCAGCGGAGAGTCCGGGTCACAAGGGAAGTCCATCGAAGTCCATACGCTAAGGAATTGTCCTCCCCGCCCAATGCCTACTGTGTTGTATCCACAACACAAACTACTATAACCGCTAAGTCAAACTAGCATACAATCTCTATTAGCGGTTATTCCTATCGCACGGCTTGTACGTACTGGTGGCCAGCCAATCACGCACTTCTGTGTTCTGCATGCGACACACAACCTCGTGTTACAACGTGTCAAGGCCAATGAATGCAACACACAAGGTGGTCCCTTAAATCTAGGTTTAATGTGAGAAAAATAATACATAGCAGGAAAATAATAAACAGTAAGTTCTAACAGTTATGCCAGGTATCACAGTTTATTTTGCATAAAGAAAATAATGAACATGCATGAAATATGAGCTAAAATAATTAAACAGCAAATGGCAAGGTGTCTTGCCTGGTAGGGCGCCCGGTGTACTGCAATGATCAATGTGGCACGATCTGCAAATTCGGTACAACAACTATACATGGAGACCTCGGATGGTGACACGGTCGGTTCCATTGGGTCCAGAAGGGTCAAATTTGTTAGGGTGGACATAAGGTAGTCTCGAATTTGCGAGGGAATGGAATTTGTTTATGGACAAAATTTTATGATGACCAAAAGTGAATTTGAGAGAATAGGTATTTTATAATTAATTTGAAAATGTACATAATATAAAACTAAACATGTTATTGCCTAGGAAATACTTATTTATATAGTGAAAACTATGTACCATTAGTTAAAATACTTAGATAATTATAGCTAGTAAACCATTTTAGCAAAAACAAAATAAAATTTAATATATCAAGATCCTCTTAGCTCAAAACTATATACAAACTACCACAATTGCATAATAATATATTTTATAATATATTTAACTTCTAAGCCATATAAAAATCACTTTACAAATATTTATAGGTTATTTAAAATAAATGGTAAAAAAATAATATCAAGTATTAGTATATTAATAATAATAATAGAACAAAGGAGCTACTCACAAAATAATAACATTAATATTAATAACAATAATATTAATAATATACAAAATTATCTCAATAAACCGCAAAATAACAAAATGAAGAAAGAAAAGAAAGAAAAAAAATAAAAAAATAAATAAAAAAAATAAAAAAAATAATCCCAATTCGATTTTCTTCTCCCAAAGGAGACAGAAGACCAAAAAGTAAAAAAAAATGAAAAGAACAAAGGGGAACGACGGAGAGAGCAAGAGAGAGAGGCTGGAGAGAGAGATTAGAGAGAGGGAGGAGCAGAGAGGGAGAAGAGGCTTGGGTCGACTCCGGCGGAGCTAGACGGAGCTAGGCGGGGGGAAGAAAGAGGGGACGAGCGGGAGATGGGCGAAGTCGGCTTCGGGCGTTTTCGTGGTGGGCGGCGCTGGGAAGCGTCGGGACGCGACGGAGATGGACGGTCGGCGGAGGAGAAGCGGGTCGCCGGCGGGACGGAGGTACGGCTGAGCGCGGCGGAGAAAAAAAAGGAAAGAAGGCGGCGGACGCGGCTCCAGGCGGGTGGCCATTGGCGCCGGGGTGGCGCGCTCGCCGACGGGGGTTCGAGGAGGTAGGCGGAGAAGGTTTGGCAAGGTGGAGGCGGAGGAGAGCAGGAGTCTGGGCGGAGCCAGTTCGGCGGTGCCGGAGAGGGTCGCGGAAGGGGAGGAACTCAAGTGAGCGGTGGTTGCGGGACGCTGGGTCGGAGAGGGACGGCGGCTCGGGGCGGCGAGTCAGCTAGGACGGCGCCGGAGGCCGGGCTACGGGCGGCGGACGGCTAGGTCGGCGGAGGTAAGTCCTGTCTGTGGTGGTTTAAAATTTCTTTTCTCTATTTGCTGTGGTTTCCTCGGGTCGCCGGCGGGTTGCGCCGGTGACGGTGGTGGTGGTAGTTGGCTGGACGGTCGGGTTGGCTGGGGCTCCGGTGTGGTGGCGGTGTTGTGTTGATGATGGTGGTGGTGTCGATGATGGTTTTTGGCTAGGCGTGGTTGCTGATGGTGGAGATGGTGGTCGGGTGGAGGCAGGTGGGAAGTTGGCCGGAGTTGGCTGGCGCGAGCGAGGACGCGAGGACGGGGTTTTGTTTGCTGTGGTGGTGATGGCGAGAAAGCTGCTGATAGATACTTAGGCTTAGGGCTAGGGTTTTTGATTGTGTCGAAATTGTGTCCGACCTGTGGACACGAAGGAGGGGAACAGTGTATTTGTAAAAGAAATAGATAGTGGAAAGACACCTGTCGACACGGGCTGACACGGAAAAAGGTTGGACACCGACACGATGCACTGCACTTGTGGTAGAAAATATTTGTTTGGAGGAATTTGTGGACGAATAATGTGGAGGAGTACCTGCCTATTTATAGGATGTGGGAATTCCCAATTTGGATAGGATTAGGAGAATTTAAACCCAAAATAGATAATTCATCTATTTAATTTAAATCGATCAATCAAATCCAATCCAATCCAAATCCAATTAAATCAAATTAAATCAAATTAAATTTTTAGTTTAAAATCAATAGGATAAATCAAATTCCAAATATGGATACTAATTAAATCTATTTAAATGTATCCATGGAATCAAATCAAAATTTAAATTGTCACAAATATTTCAAAAATATGTTGTCCAAAAATACTATAATAATTAATTTCGAAAATTACATTATTTAAAATAACAAATAAATAATTACAAAAATATATGTTTGTACAATTAATATTCTTATAATTATGCTTTTCTAGCATACAAGTAAAAATATTATTCTTTAATAATAATTGTGAAAATGTAAGGCTTTATAAACAAAATAACAAACTTGGAAATAATTGGAACGATAACAAAATAATTATTATGTATATTATTTTGAAACTTCAAAAATAAAAAATAATATTTTCAAAAATATGTACGCTCGCACATATTCGCACTCGTCGAGCAATTTTGAAAAACAAAAATTCGTGCGCGACGTATAATACGACTACGTAGCGTACAATACAAAATTTTAAATCCATGCAAATTTAATAATAATAATAAAAAATAGTAGAAATTTAGGGGTTTTACATCCTACCCAACTTAAAAGAATTTTGTCCTCGAAATTAAGGATTTATAGGGGGGTAAGAGGACGCAAGGGGGTTTCGATGGAAAACAATCGAATACAAATCATGTCGTAAGAAATCACGATCTTGATCATAGAAAAAATACGGTATGGTCACGGGTAATGAATGAGGGTCACGATTAAGAGAACGAAAATAGATTCGCTTTAATTAAGCGATTAGAGGGTCTTGATAGGGTCGAGTAGTTAAGATTAAGATATAGCAACGTCGAGTGATAATGGTTATAGGTGATAGGATAGCTAGAGGAATCTTCTAGCACAACGCTTTCGTTCTTCTAAAGTAGGTGAAGGTGAAAGCAGTATAGAGTTCGAAGGAGGCGTTATCGAATACAAATACGTGATTCAAAGAGGATCGAATAATTTCAAAGGAATTGTCAAGGCAGTCGTGGATGGGACTCTAGAGGACAAGCTTAACTATGTCCCCATCCACGTAGAATAATAGGCAAAAGCGAACCAAAGTGCACTTGGTTGATCAGACCATTATGCACCGGTTCTGATTAGACAACATGTTAGTAGGATATCTTCCAATAACATATGTCGTGAACAAGCTCGATAATCAATGAACTTGCAAATCTAGGTTGTAGTAGCAACATTTGTCAAGAGAGTGAAATTATAGGCACGAGAGTAGAAATTGGTTCGAACCTCTGAAGGAGCTAAGTCATGTCCTGCGATGGTATTTATACAGTCGTCCTATAGTCTTCTTGTCCAAGTCCTTGGTTGGCTAGACGGGTTAGGTCCTCTAGTTTCTAGGATCTAAATAAGCTTGCTAATATAGGTCACTAGGTCAAAGGGGTTGCTAGTTCATAAGGTATTCTACCCAACTTAAAGAATTTAACTAATGGTGTTTTGGGACAATGTCTAACTAGTAGGGTCAATCTCTAGCAGCACGAAGAAAAGATAAGGGTAATGATAGAAGGAATCAAACAAGATGCAATTGATGAGTTAAACGGTAGATAAAATCAAGGAAAGTGGTCAAGTATGTGGATGAGATCCTAGACTTCTAATCCTATTCGCAGGCTTGCTTGGTACGGTAAAGTAACCAAACAATTTATCTTGACCTGCATGGGCCACCACAAAAACATGTAACGCCCCAGTCCCAAAATACGTAGGACTAGGAACGTAGACATGCCAGCTGTATTCATACGAAGTATACTCCAATATATGGAAGCCTCGTATAAATACATAAGCTGTAAAATACAGTAGAACCATAACTAATCTCATCCACAAGAATAAAAGATATTATATAATCAACTATGAATTTGTCTTGATATAATATGTTGGGCGGAGACAAATCCACTACCAACAAAATAAAGAAAAGTACATAGAAAATGAAATGAGTGGCGAGCGAAGCGAAGACGATCCAAGTGCAATCATCCTCGAAGAAATAGCGAAGATCACGGCTAAAGCTAGAGCACCTGCGAAAGACAATAGCACACACCTGGCAAGACAACCAGTTTATCACGCTCCAGAACCAGAATACTGAAGAACAGGGGCGGACACAGCCAGCTACGTATAATGAAATGGCAACCATTCCACTATACGGTCACGACTGTCTAGATATGTGAGGGTTTTACTAAAATCCATCAGTCTCTTAGGGTCAAAATGGCCTATTGTCTCAATCTCAACCAACTAATAATAATCACAAGATATCAGATCACCAAATATACAATTGTAAGGTGTCCCAAACATTACATATCCAGATGATCATGAAGCTAGTCGTACAAAATGTAAGGACTAGCAAGAGTTTAAGTCATACATGATCAACCTCGAGTTGCCAATCATGCTTACAGCCCGTAGGCAGACAGTAAGTAAAATGCATCGAGCTAACAGGTGCTCGTCGGCTAAACGCCTCAAAAGAATAATTTACAATTGCAGTGGGAGGACAAAAGAAACCCACTCGTTGCCCAGGTTACGCCTGGCGGTCACCATCGGGCTGGAAAGCAGGTGGATCCTTTGCTGCTGCTCCAGAATCTGGCCATACAAAACCAGCTGGGTCAGACCCCAGAAAGAGCAAGTGCCACAAAGGAGGCTTCACTTAAGAACTAAAACCAGCAATTAGCACAAAAGTATAATTACGTAATAAGAGACAGTAATTTAAGAAAAAGCATGATGGGTAATTATAAAAGACAATCTTGCATAGAATCACTAAAAGACAGGACATATGGAGAAGCATGTCAGGATGATATACTATGAGATAACCATGGGACTATTCAGATAGCTAGGTTACAACCCGTAAACCAAACAAGGATCGGGGTTGTAACCCTTCGTCTGAACGGAACTTGGTTTCTCTCACCATTTATCGGCAAGATAAATATAAGAAATCAGGTCAAGTAACAATCTGGAGTGGCAATCATTATAGAGACAATCTGGAGTGACAATCATTATAGTGACAATCTGGAGTGACAATCATCCCATCATTCTGGTACAATCCTATAATCAATCAATTCTAGACAATACTATACTGGACCAGACTCCATCCAAGCAATCACGGCCAATCATTGCCTACGGCTTTCTACATTAACTAACTAGGGTTATCACAATCCTAGTTACTAGCAAGATGCAATGAGATTGATCCACAGCCACAAGCCCTGCAGACCATCCAGGCTACCCAGGACGAAAAATTAGGGTTGAATTCAGGTGGGTACATCGCCCAGGAGACAAATGTACCCTTAGGTGACTTAGAGGGTGCAACACTCGACGGTGCGCTGGAAATGTGCCCTACTCGACGGCAGGCTACAGATCCCAAGAGTGCCCAAGGTAACGGGATTGCCTGTAGCTGTGTCATCTCTTCATGACTACTGTGTTATTCTAATTATTAACCTTAATCCACTTTAGTAGGTACTCCTGACCGTGGTACTCAGGAGTCCCCTCCTAGACATGATGCAAGACAGGACAAGTGGATTATTTATACAAGCACAATCGCCCACGGTGTCAGGATTAATTATACAGGTCATGTCATGTCAGGTAGCCGTCGCAACAGCTATTCAAGATGTATCAGGTCAGGTAATCATATCAAGTGTACTAGTCAGGAGTGCGCCATGACGGGCCACTTATCAGGTCATGCTCAATTATCAATTCCAAACATATCCAGTAAATTCGTGATTATCAAGTTCAGGACAAAAGGCGTAAGGATATAAAATGGACGTAAAATATCTAATAAAATATCAATATACAGAGCCATAGAAAAACCAAGCTAAAAGAATTAAGACCAAAACTCCAAAAACTAATGGGTCAAGCAAGGGGTCGGGGGGGAGCAGCGTACATAAAAGTCACGCACGCTCAAGGAAGCAGCGTAGATAAAAGTCACGCACGCTCAGAGAGCAGCGTACATAAAAAGTCACGCACGCTACAGGAGCAGCATAGGTGAAAAGTCACGCACGCTGAGAGACCAGCGTGGGTGAAAAGTTATGCACGCTACAGGAGCAGCATAGGTGAAAAGTCACGCACGCTGAGAGAGCAGCGTGGGTGAAAAGTCACGCACTCTACAGGAGCAGCATAGGTGAAAAGTCACGCACGCTGAGAGAGCAGCGTGGGTGAAAAGTCACGCACGCTCAAGGGAGCAGCTGCGTGAAAAGTCACGCACGCTGAAAGAGCAGCGTGGGTGAAAAGTCACGCACACTCAAGGGAGCAGCTGCGTGAAAAGTCACGCACGCTCAAGGAAGACACGCTTCCAACAGGAAGCGTAGCCAAGGCTGCGTAGCATAAGCTAAGAAGCTCTGCCACTGCTCACTGTCTTCTCCAAAGAGCAAGAACAGCATGAATAGCAAGGATGAACCCAAACTTCAAATGCTCATAACTTGGTCAAAACAAGTCCGAATCCAAGTTTCCAAAGGTCGAAATTGGGTAGAAGAAAATTCCCAACCACATGGAACCATCAGAACTTGCAAATGAAGAAGTTATCTAGATCAAAACTTCAAAATTCCAAGAAAGCATTTCCTAGATCTACAAAAACCCATGCGCCAAAATGAAAATCTTCAAGTTCTAAAGTGGTTTAGAATCCTGCTAGGAAGCCATCAGAACCATCAAAATGAGTTCTCAAGTGAGAGCAAGATGCACTTGCCTATGGTGGTGTCGGTGGAAGAAGGAGAGGAAGGAAGAAGAAGAAGAAGAAATAAATGAGAGTTAGGGAGGAGAGAGAAGGTTGGTGGCTGCTATTAAAGGAGAAGAGGGTGGTAGGTAGGAGTGGTTCATGCTAACCCAAACCAAGCCAAACCAATCCAAGCCCAACCCGAACCAAGCTAGGCCAAACCGAGCTATTGCAATGCCAGAATGGACCAGAAAATACTCAATAAACCAAGCTCCATTAATCAGAATTAATTCATGAATAATAAATGACAATTAAACTACAATGCTAAATATGAAATAAACCATAATTAACTAATCAAGAAAAATGAAAAATACAGGTCAAAAATACGAACACGTATAAAATACGTATTACGAATTTCGGGGCTCTACATCCTATCCACCTTAAAAGAATTTCGTCCTCGGAATTTAATCAAGAGGCTAGAGATGCAAGGACAAGCTATACTATCGCAAGCAATCTATGCTACCAATCAATCATACAATCATATATACAAGCAAGGAATCGAAGTGCAAGGTATAAGGAAGAAATTACACCTCACGAGCCAAATCGATTGGGATGACGTGATCGGATATCATCCTCACACTCCCACGTTTGACTCCCCCAAGGAGCGATGAACTCAAGCAACATGAACTAAAGTGATAGCCTTGCGCTTGAGGTCTCTCTCTTTGGTCAAACATGGGCACGGGCCTCTCCTCATACGAAAAGGCTGCTGGTACCAATAACCGTAACCTTTTTGAATGATCTAGGACATGGCTCGGACCCGGGATATACCGTTGTAATTAGGGCACATGAAACACGACACGTGTCCCGCATAACAACGGCGGAAAGCAAGACATAGGATACAGATACCTCTCCACCGACTCTGGATCTGGGCCTGGGCCAGGGCGAACTGCTGAGGCCTCTGCTGCCGGAAAGCTTGGGCCTGAGACGGCAATGGACCTGGGAACGGAAGCTGCTGTGGTTGGTGACTGGAGCTGGTTCTGGTGCTTGTGCTGGTACTGGTCCCATAACCGAGGGACTAGATACGGCTGGTGCTGAATCAACTCTGAATGGGCAGGACCCCACCCTATGGTCCGGTGCTCCACACAATAAATACAATCCCATGCCCTGCGACACTCTGCTATCACGTGTCCAGGCTTGCCATAATAAGAACAGCCCATAACGGAAGACTGCGCTTGCTTCTGTTTCTGCTGGAAGTACGTCTGGGTTGGGTGCTGGTCCGACGTAACTGAAGCTACTCGCCTCGGAGTCCCAATAGTTAAAGTCCTGGCTGCTGGAGGTGGTGCGGAAGACTGGTTCATTTGACTATGGGACCGCTTCCGATCTCTAGTCCTGTCCACTATCCTCTGGGAAGTGTACTCATGCCTCCTCGCTGCTCGCAAGACGGCATCAAAAGTTCTGTGCTCAAACTGCTCTACTGCCAATATGATCTCCAAATGGAGCTTCCTGCTGGAATCGCTGTGCTCTGTCTAGCTCGGTTGCCACCAAGGTGGGAGCAAACCGACTCAACCTTGAAAACTCGGCCGCATATCCGTCGATCGTCCTATTCATCTGCCTGAGATTACTAAACCTTGTCTGCAGGTCAACTCTAGCCACTGCGTCGAAGTACTTGGTCTAAAACATATCACTGAATACTGCCCACATAACAGGCATACCCAAATGGTCTGCTTGCATAGCCCACCAGCTGCGGGCTAGATCTAGTAACTGCAGGCGTACTACCGCCACCTTCTCTGCTTCAGGGGTCCTAGCTGCTTCCAAGATAACTTCAATGTCCTGTAGCCAGGCATCTGCAGCAATAGCATCCTCGCTGCCATCGAAGAAGGGAGGGTTCAGGCGTTTGAAATTGTTGACCGTACTGTTCCCTCGAGGACCAATTCTGCTCATAGCATCCTGTACTGCTTGCTGCAAGGCATCTCCTCGACGGCCCTGAGACGTAAGCAACTCACGAATAAGCCCTATCAAGACTCTATCCTCTGACCCTGCTGGCTGAACTGACTGGACTGGGGGCACTGGTTCTCTAGAAGGCATGGCTCGGGAGGCGGCTGCTGAGGACTGGTCTTGATCTTCTTGCTGTTGCTGGGCTGCCGGCTGAACTCCTTCTGGCTGATCAACAGGAACGGTGCTACTGAAGCAAGGATGTCAGGAATATTAAGGAAGGACCAGGATAGAACAACGATACAAGCATGTTATCAAGTCAGGAATCCAAGGAGATAAGAAGATACTAGTGGAGATCAAAGGAGAGTACAGATTGAGACATCTATCTGGTAAACCCTCACATTTCTTGATTGACAAGACCAGCATGGGCCACCACTTAAACTATGTCACGCCCCAGAACCAGAATACTGAAGAACAGGGGCGGACACAGCCAGCTACGTATAATGAAATAGCAACCATTCCACTATACGGTCACGGCTGTCTAGATATATGAGGGTTTTACTAAAATCCATCAGTCTCTTAGGGTCAAAATGGCCTATTGTCTCAATCTCAACCAACTAATAATAATCACAAGATATCAGATCACCAAATATACAATTGTAAGGCATCCCAAACATTACATATCCAGATGATCATGAAGCTAGTCGTACAAAATATAAAGACTAGCAAGAGTTTAAGTCATACATGATCAACCTCGAGTTGCCAATCATGCTTACAGCCCGTAGGCAAACAGTAAGTAAAATGCATCGAGCTAACAGGTGCTCGTCGGCTAAACGCCTCAAAAGAATAATTTACAATTACAGTGGGAGGACAAAAGAAACCCACTCGTTGCCCAGGTTACGCCTGGCGGTCACCATCGGGCTGGAAAGCAGGTGGATCCTTTGTTGCTGCTCCAGAATCTGGCCATACAAAACCAGCTGGGTCAGACCCCAGAAAGAGCAAGTGCCACAAAGGAGGCTTCACTTAAGAACTAAAACCAGCAATTAGCACAAAAGTATAATTACATAATAAGAGACAGTAATTTAAGAAAAAGCATGATGGGTAATTATAAAAGACAATCTTGCATAGAATCACTAAAAGACAGGACATATGGAGAAGCATGTCAGGATGATATACGATGAGATAACCATGGGACTATTCAGATAGCTAGGTTACAACCCGTAAACCAAACAAGGACCGGGGTTGTAACCCTTCGTCTGAACGGAACTTGGTTTCTCTCACCATTTATCGGCAAGATAAATATAAGAAATCAGGTCAAGTAACAATCTGGAGTGGCAATCATTATAGAGACAATCTGGAGTGACAATCATTATAGTGACAATCTGGAGTGACAATCATCCCATCATTCTGGTACAATCCTATAATCAATCAATTCTAGACAATACTATACTGGACCAGACTCCATCCAAGCAATCACGGCCAATCATTGCCTACGGCTTTCTACATTAACTAACTAGGGTTATCACAATCCTAGTTACTAGCAAGATGCAATGAGATTGATCCACAGCCACAAGCCCTGCAGACCATCCAGGCTACCCAGGACGAAAGATTAGGGTTGAATTCAGGTGGGTACATCGCCCAGGAGACAAATGTACCCTTAGGTGACTTAGAGGGTGCAACACTCGACGGTGCACTGGAAATGTGCCCTACTCGACGGCAGGCTACAGATCCCAAGAGCGCCCAAGGTAACGGGATTGCCTGTAGCTGTGTCATCTCTTCATGACTACTGTGTTATTCTAATTATTAACCTTAATCCACTTTAGTAGGTACTCCTGACCGTGGTACTCAGGAGTCCCCTCCTAGACATGATGCAAGACAGGACAAGTGGATTATTTGTACAAGCACAATCGCCCACCGGTGTCAGGATTAATTATACAGGTCATGTCATGTCAGGTAGCCGTCGCAACAGCTATTCAAGATGTATCAGGTCAGGTAATCATATCAAGTGTACTAGTCAGGAGTGCGCCATGACGGGCCACTTATCAGGTCATGCTCAATCATCAATTCCAAACATATCCAGTAAATTCGTGATTATCAAGTTCAGGACAAAAGGCGTAAGGATATAAAATGGACGTAAAATATCTAATAAAATATCAATATACAGAGCCATAGAAAAACCAAGCTAAAAGAATTAAGACCAAAACTCCAAGAACTAATGGGTCAAGCAAGGGGTCAGGTGGGGGGCAGCGTACGTAAAAGTCACGCACGCTCAAGGAAGCAGCGTACATAAAAGTCACGCACGCTCAGAGAGCAGCGTACATGAAAAGTCACGCACGCTACAGGAGCAGCATAGGTGAAAAGTCACGCACGCTGAGAGAGCAGCGTGGGTGAAAAGTCACGCACGCTACAGGAGCAGCATAGGTGAAAAGTCACGCACGCTGAGAGAGCAGCGTGGGTGAAAAGTCACGCACGCTGAGGAGCAGCGTGGGTGAAAAGTCACGCACGCTCAAGGAAGCAGCTGCGTGAAAAGTCATGCACGCTGAAAGAGCAGCGTGGGTGAAAAGTCACGCACACTCAAGGGAGCAGCTGCGTGAAAAGTCACGCACGCTCAAGGAAGACACGCTTCCAACAGAAAGCGTACCCAAGGCTGTGTGGCATAAGCTAAGAAGCTCTGCCACTGCTCACTGTCTTCTCCAAAGAGCAAGAACAGCAAGGATGAACCCAAACTTCAAATGCTCATAACTTGGTCAAAACAAGTCCGAATCCAAGTTTCCAAAGGTCGAAATTGGGTAGAAGGAAATTCCCAACCACATTGAACCATCAGAACTTGCAAATGAAGAAGTTATCTAGATCAAAACTTCAAAATTCCAAGAAAGCATTTCCTAGATCTACAAAAACTCATGCACCAAAATGAAAATCTTCAAGTTCTAAAGTGGTTTAGAATCCTGCTAGGAAGCCATCAGAACCATCAAAATGAGTTCTCAAGTGAGAGCAAGATGCACTTGCCTATGGTGGTGTCGGTAGAAGAAGGAGAGGAAGGAAGAAGAAGAAGAAATAAATGAGAGTTAGGGAGGAGAGAGAAGGTTGGTGGCTGCTATTAAGGAGAAGAGGGTGGTAGGTAGGAGTGGTTCATGCTAACCCAAACCAAGCCAAACCAATCCAAGCCCAACCCGAACCAAGCTAGGCCAAACCGAGCTATTGCAATGCCAAATGGACCAAAAATACTCAATAAACCAAGCTTCATTAATCAGAATTAATTTATGAATAATAAATGACAATTAAACTACAATGCTAAATATGAAATAAACCATAATTAACTAATCAAGAAAAATGAAAAATACAGGTCAAAAATGCGAACACGTATAAAATATGTATTACGAATTTCGGGGCTGTACACAGGTCCTCAGAGGGACGTAACAAGACACATAATAGCATGCCATATAAACTGAATAAATATTGCTCAAAATAAATAAGTAAATC